>KV417670.1:18636-66918 GCA_001630335.1 Athelia psychrophila
CCGTCGTGTCCTCCCTATCTCACGTCCGTGACATTCTACCCTAACCACGACATCCACTTCCACACTAAGGTCGTGATACGTATTTGAACTTTAATCTTAACGACGACTCTTTCTTGGTCCTCACTGAATACTCCACTCTTACAGTCTACGTGTCACCATTAAGTCCACTGTTATGGTCCCTTCGGGCGTACCCGTTTCACTCAAACCAAGTTGTCCCCGTCGTAGAATCCAGGTATTCTCCACTCGACTGTAGATACAGCCCTTTTATAACCGTGTGTGACACGACTTTGGCGACGAAATACACTACGTCTTGAGTCACTGTATTAGTCTTCTGTTATAATAATCATCACCATTATAACATCCGCACTTACTCAACTTGCGCCCCGTTTTCGGCATCCGAAAAGCTGGTCTTTGTTACAGGTTTGGATCTTTACCCCTTTCAGAGCACTCGACACTTAGGGTTGCAATCTCCTCGGAGCGCTGCGCAGTGTCGCTACCCTGAGGGGGTATTATCCTCGCCCGTTAGTTTACATGGCACCGTGACGGTGCTGAAATTGCACCGTCACCGTACTGTTAAGATAACTTAAGTCACTTCTACCCACACGGAACGTTTATGCCGTGCTCATACTGCCGCACGACCGCGTCTATGTCGTGCTTACGCAGTGAACTGGTTGTGGGTTAACGAAAATGCCAAAGCTTGCTCTCCGGCGCGTCGTCCATAAGCTCACACCGCGGCTAAACCTCTGACACAGGGACGTACACTAGATCTGGCTCTCACAACCACCACAGCAATTACGTAAAGTACTTGAGCCGAAAGCACTCACGAGCTCCCGGAAACCACACAGCGGTACGTTTGTTGCCGGGCAAGCCCCGTCCTCATAACTGGACGTACACGAGCCGCTCCTCGCACAGGCCCAGTTAGGGTCCCTAGACGACACCCGGGGTCCGGTGTAGGAGCGGCAGGCCCCGCTGAAACCAATGACCATCCACCTGGCTCCACTGGCACAATGGTAGCGTCAGCTGAAAAAACGAGTTCAACTACCCAAACTGCACGTTGAAGCCTTAAGTGGCCACACGTGCCGACTCTTTTTATAACGGCACCGACGTGAGAAGTGGCGGTGCACCTCCCCTAATCTACCCAACTCACGCCGCGTTTGTGAAACTTCTTCGTGCTAGCAGGTCCCGCGCGCGAAGCCAAAGAAACTGAAACCCCCACGCTCAAATCGTCGTGGGCACTCCCGACGAAAGTAAAGGCGCAGCAAGCACCGGGTGTGGACTGGCACTTAACACACGGTGCGTGCCTGTCGCTTATACATACACCGCTCTCAGAACGGACTCATTCGTGGACGTGTCAAACGTTACTTCCACTCGTACTCCCGGCCCGTATGACCCGTCGCGAGATTAAGCCCCTAAACCACAACCAGCGTTTTGTGCACCATTTATTCCTCCGGCCTAGACATACAGAGGGCGCACGGGAGCCGTATCCTTCGCCGATATTGGCGGTTCTACGCTAGATCCAGCAGTAACCTCTACGGGCGCGTCGGCCCATCGACAAATCGGACTCCCTCGGTCTCGACTTCGGACAGGGTACGCTCTGTCACGCCGGCACTCAAGTGCTGCCTGTTAACTGTGATAACCACTACAACCACCTTGGTGCTCTCAAAGTCAGTCGTAGGAGCAACCAAACAATGCAAACACACTGACATCTTTGCTACATATTCTCTTTCTCAACCCTGCAGTTCGGGAAAGGCCTCAAGTAGAAACATTGGGAGACTGCAGGCGACATGATGGTGGCCACAAAGAAAGTGTTGCGAGCCTGATCCCAATTTGGCATTTACTGATATTGTTAGCAGCTTACAAACTTCCGGCAAAGGTTCCACTTGCCTGATAACCCAATCAATGTCAGCTGCTGGGATGTACAAAGGGAACGGAAACCTTGAGGGATCAGTTGTATTGGCCCCCAGTGTGAAGGCCTTGTCTGAGACAGCTGCCACTATCTTGTCAAGGCTCTCTGCATTCCCATCAAGGAGTCGGCCATCCTAACATATATCTTTACACAAGATGTGCTCATTGAAAATCTGGCCAAAAGCCATCAGCTCTTTGTCCTCTTCCGTCATGTAACCATCCATGTGTTTATACACAATCTTCACTGCTGCCTCCATAAATTTTCCATCGTGAATCTTGAACCCCATTTTTGTGAGTGCCCACTGTGCACCGAGCTTGGGATTGCCATACATCCAGGTTGAAATGGCTTCTGCGGTAGGGGGTTCAAGTATTTGGAGAAGTGTTAAATTGTGAGCTGTCTGAAGCAGTGTGAGTCCTGACATGAAGCCTGGAATATTGAGATCCCTAATCCAGTGTAAGCCAGCTAGCCAGCTACACTTAGATCCTGCAGAAAGTTCTGGGTCTTGGCCAGCCAGATCACCCAGGAAGGTTTTCCAGCCTGTGATTACTGTTTCTGAAAAATATGGTCCAAATTTCTCCTCCAAGGTTGATTTAACCCTCCTGTATCCAATGGATTTGGTGGGGGAAAGCACCAAAGTGTTTGCAGCACTACCATATATTGTTGGCTTGTCTAGGCAGACTAGGCCTTCAAACTTAGCTGTTTGCTTTCTCATTGCACTGGCCGCAATGATTGTGGCATTGCTTGCAAGATAGGTTTCAAATCACATCATGAGGTCTGTCATGGATTCAAAATAGAACAACTCATATCTGTTAATAAAGTTGGCTGGGACATCACTGCCCTGGCCTGTGCCTGTCCATGCCAGCAAACAGCAAATTCTGGTCTATTGGGTTACACATTATCCTGTGGAAGTTTGCATTTCAACCTGTGAGCATTCCCATTTCACAACCTGGCAGGATCTATCTGATCTCGGTCATGTATTTTGCCACCAGAGAGGGTGGCATGCTTTCCCTCCAGTACCTTGTGTAGCTCAGTTCTGGGGGAAGGAAGGCCACACCTTTCACTCAGTGTGTCACGAGTTGCCCCTATCTACCTGTCACAAGGTCAACATGTTCCATCTGATTCCATATCGTTCCACATCCTTCCACGCTATTCCATCGCATTCCATTCCATCACGGGTTTACTTCACCCACCTCACATGACTATGTTACTCCGCATTCATCTATTCAACATTCACGTGTTGCACATCTATCCACATGTCGTCCAGTATCAACGGATCTTTACATACACATCTATGACTCCCCGGGCCCCTTAGCATCATATATGCTTACCCTTAGGGCCCCGCATCGTCAGCACGATTACCAATACAGTAGTACAAGTAGACAGCGACTCGGACCTTGAGACCTTAGCTTATCCTCTTTGTCTCAAGGTACAGTCTCACTTAATATTCCCAAATATCATCTAACCTTTGTCTCAAGTGACTTGTATTCACTCTTGATCACAAGGATCGACACCTCAACTACACCACTAACTATCAACACCACTACAAGGTCCAACTGGGAACGACTACAAATACACGTCGTAACACAGTGCTCCCTCACAATGAGTGCAGGCCTGGACATGTCAACCTGATTTGAAGGAAGCAGCTTAGGTAGAGTGAGGACAATGCTTTCTTTGGCTTTGTTAACCACAGACTTTCCTTTCTTGAGTAGCCTTAGTGGTAACCCACTCCCAAGCTCAATCACTTCAGGATCTGCATACTCTGATTCTGTCATTGGCCTGCCAGTCCAAAGTTCCAATAAGCGACAATGACACACAGCCTCGGGAAAAAAAACTATTATTTCCTGAATCTCAGGTGTGATGCTATCCTTGAGAATCTTGTACACAGGAGCGAGGATATTCTCAGGATCCTTGCAAAGTGCAGCCGCAATGGACATGCACTTTGCCTTGGACCCAAACACTGTCTGAGGGCTGGTAACTATTTGAGCAATGTTACCAGCCATGAATATTCCCTCATTGCCACATATACTCACAGCTGCATGCAGAATTGTGCCTTGGCCAACCATCCAATGGAACATGATATCATCTGTGTCCTCCTTATTTTTTAGTTTCTTATCACCAGATTTGAACAGTGCATTGGTGAACCTCAGCCCATCATTAATAAGATGGAGGTGGAGAAACATTAGGAGGCACTTTTCCGCGCTTTCATAAAGCGACTTATCTGTTGGTCCAGGCGGATGTCCATTCCCTGTCTTTACATCTTTGGGGAGCATAAGCCCTTTCCCAGGAGTGCCCTGGACCACCTGCAGACCATACATGTCCTGTGGCACTGAATGTGGTGTGGAAATTGGATTTGCACTGCCCCATGTGTCATGCCATTGGAGGTACACACAGTCACACTTTGCATAATTCAGATACTTGCTCTTGTGCTGTCCACATGCATGCCAACTACTAGTAGTGCACAACATGACGGACCAGATTTGCAAATAGAGGAAATTGCATGCACAGGGATTCAACCCCTTCATCACAGTGAATATCCATCAAAGTAAACACAATGTCAGGACCCAGCTGGCAATGCCAACAGAAAACTGCAAGGGTAGCACAGCATGAGTACCATTGCATACACCATTGAATGATATCCAGTTTGGGTGCTTCCACTGCAAAACGTGCAATACCATTGGAAGCACTCATAACTTAACCACTAGTGCAATGCAAGCATATGTCTGTGTCCATCAGACACCCTCTCCATTTGCTGTGTGGGGTGCATTATCCATGCAATCATTTATCTGTGCATTAGTCACATATATGATTGACCATTTCCTCCACCAGTGACTCTATGTTGACAGATTACAGATTACAGGCCCCTTTCACACCGGCTAGATTTGCAAATGCCTCCAAGCTATCAAGTTTGATCCTCAATAAAAACACTAATTCAGGCCCAGTCACACGCAAGTCTGTATCAGTCAGTTTACAGTCAAATGCAGTCGTTGTGAAGTCATGTGCAAGTATAGAAAATGTAGAGCCAATTTTTTCAAACATTTGATAAAATTTCAAGTCAATTATTAGTCCTATTGAGGTCCGGAAATGTCATAGTGTCTGACCATGATCTCCTTCCGCCCCCAGACTCAGTTCTGCCCTGCCATAATGACCATGTTCAACCTGTCCCCAGGTCTGTATCTACTTCATCAGATGCCAATCCACATTCTGCTTGACTCAGTAGGTCCAATCCTGGATGCTTCCGAAGGATATGGATGTTCTGTGATTGTGGGCTGGCCCAAATACCTACAACAGCTAAAATTGATGGCACACATGCCACTTTGACTGCGGCACTCCATCTCCCTTGCCATCGGTGGTGCTTTGTATGCAGTCCAATAATAGGATGGTAGACCACAAATTCCTCCTGGCTTTCATCTGGTAAAGCTCTTGTGTAGAAAGCGAGTGCTTCACCGAAGCGTGTACTGCCATCTATGAAAGCCTATAGTCAAATCGAATCAGCAACCAAAAACTAGATCATCTGAGATCACTGCATACCTCAAAATAGCGAGATGATCGTGCAGGTGGATCTCCTTTCAACTCGCTTAGACGACTGCTGAGCTTGGTTTTTCCTCCAAGATTTAATTTCCCCCATCGCTCCCATGAGTGCATATCTGTTTCGCCAGCCCTGGTTCTAAGGAAGTTTTGAAGGGCCTTGAAGTGCTCCATAAACTCGGTGCCAGGCTTCTTCTCCCTTTTCAGGATCTTTGACTTCGAAAATGGCCTCTGGAGTTGAATCTTGATAATAATCTCCTCAAACAGGGCGGGAAAAAGAATTGCTAATATCTTCACCATCTCTCTCTCATGGATGAGATTTGCCATTTGAGCGAATGGTGCCTTCTTTGATTGAATTTTATGACCAACTTCACCAATAGCTCTCTCGCAGGTTGCTTGGGAGCCCACACAAATAGGACCATTCCAGTGGATGTGCTGTGCCACATGAATCAACTGGAAGATACATAATCTGCACCTGGATGTCTTCTTTGGATCGCCTCCAACATAGATGGCCTTGAAGCCATCAAGAAAATTTGCAAACAGATCAAAGATCTTAGCAATCTCCTTGGCAGTTCTGCTAGCAATTGTCGTAGCAGCCTCGACACCTTCCACAAAATTCACAAAATTTGAGAGGACAGTCTCGTTGAACCCAAGCTCAATAGCGAAGGGAATTATATACCAGTGAAGTAAACCCATCCATTCATATATTTTGTATTGGCTGTTGCGCTTCAGATGTGGATCACAGATGGGTCCACAGAATGAGGGAGGGAGGGTTGGCATAGCATCCACAACCATCTGGCCAAAGGTAGCAGCCTGCTCTGAACTCATGTGGAATTGTTCGTCTGGTGTGCTGAGCTGTGTCCAGATGTCCCAGATAAAAGTCATACAGTTTTCGTAGATGAGGTGAAATGGGTCGAGGGGGAAGTAACTGGGATGAAGAAATGCACCCCCAGCAACACATAGTGGCATTCAAGAAATACCAGTCTGTGTGACAATGGTGGCACGGCATGCTTTGTTCTGGGCTTGGCTCAGAGCCATAATTGTGTTCCAGTATTCATCCTCCTTCCGATAAGGAAGTTCACCAAGGTTATAAGTGGCACATCCTGGATTGTATTTGTTGCTGGGCTCAGAGGCATCCATAGGGTAGTATAGATATTTTGATTGTTTGGCCAAGCTGGATCGGGCAGCTCTCACTATGGAAAATCTGTCACCATAGCTAGCAAGGTGTCCCGCCATACCACTGAGTTTCACCGACCCCAGCATGTCCCCAAGAATCATAATGATCCATCCCCGAAGGACAAAATATGACGAATCAACTGCATCCCAAGTCCAAATCCCCTCACTAGCTCTGGCCATCTCCCCAAAAAGCAAATAAGCAAATGACTCTATGTGTCCAGGTGGATTAGGGCCAGGAGTTGCAAATGCATAGATGACACCCCCTGTCAAATAGCAGATCGTAGGAGGAAGATTGAGCAGTATTAGGATGACGAGCCAAGTATCAGAGAGTTTCTTCATTGTGAGTTGAGCACCATCAGTCGACATTGCCAGGGCCACACCACAGGGATCAGAAAAGAGACCCATGTTGGTGTGATGAAAAATGTGGACATCAGAATCCCCAAAGTCAGAGTATGTTTGATGTGCTGCTCCAGCTGCGGTAGCAACAAGATGCAGAGTCTACTGTAGTAGCTTGTCCCAATGGCACATTTGCTGAGAAGATGTTTCATTGCTATACATTGCCCTAATCGATGCCATGACTGGGAGAGTCATCATTTGTGCATGAGGGTGTGATGCAGACTGTTTGCTATCTTTCGGAACATTTTGGTACCGTTGTTCACCACAGACTTTTTTATCTCGGATATGAGGGCAGGAAGTTAGGCCCTCAAAATCTCCTGTGTATGTGATACAGCTATTTGGACAAATATCGACCTTGACTGGGCTTAACTTGGTGATGCGGACAGCCAGTTTGCGGGCTAAGTACAGAGACAAGATTGTTGTGCCAGTTGCATCTTGAAGAACCCTGGCATGCTGTTTATAAGTGTTCACTGTTCCGTTTGACCAATACCAAGCTGCATAGTGCTTCAAGGTAAGCTCTTGAGAAGAGTCCAGAGCCTCAGCCTGTGGCGGAGAGCTTGGTGGGTGCTCAGGCAGAGTGTAATCACCCAAAAGTGTCTCGTGGAGAGCTTTAACATGCTCGGGTACAGAGAAATTGCCAGAAGAATTGTTTGGGGGAGCGAATGAGGCTGGCTGCCCAGGTGTAGAATCTAGACCATCCTCATCATAATCTAAGTCCAAATTATGGAGATTCTCTTGTTGCTCTTGGTCTGGGAAGGCTAGAAACATTGGAGCTTCTGATGTGTCTGAATGACCTGACTGGCTTCCCTCGTCTTCCGAAATTGGTTCAAATGGAGTATGGTGGTCTATTTGATTGTTAAAAATATTATTGTTGGATTAAAGGGATCACATACTATCCTCAAAGGCATATTCTGTCTCGGCAGGGGGTAGCATAGGAACATCATTATCATTCGGCTCGAAGGCTAGTCAGACAATAGGTTGTTAGTGAGTTTGCTTAATAAATGTATTTGTAGGCATACCTGCACTCTCATCAACCTCAATAGGACCTCCTCCTGCCGCTCTCACAGACATGGCCAATCCATCAACAGGCTGTTCCGCTACAGATCATATTTTCGATCAGATACCTATGTTAAATGAGAAAGACGAGAGCATACCATCATCTATTTTAGAGAAATATGATGCATTTGCTGAAATGCAACTTTGCAGATGTGTAATGGTCTGCTTGGAATGTACAATGTCCGAATCATACAAGATATCCCGATCCTTTGCTAGATGTAGCCTGATCGTCCGGAGGATCCTTGACTTGCTGGTGTAAGTGCTCCGAAGGGCCAGCAACGATGTCCAAGGGGGGGACTGGCTTGTGCACTTCAGGGGGGTGCTGGTCGAGTGGAAAGAGGAGACCTCCAACCAACAGGTCCAGCATGTGTTCGAGGGGGTTTGGAGAGGAGTCGGGCTGCACGAAGGAGCAATCCATGGTGAACTAGCGGGACCTGGAAGGTTAGCGAGACGATACGGTGGACCCGGGAGTGCTTGGGGGACAGCGGAAACAAGTACGCTACAATTCGGTGGACGACAGGGTGCGGGGGAGGTTCGGAGGGATGAGGGAAGGTGTTCGATATGTAGGAATGGGAAAATGTATGTATTGTGTGAGAAACCGAAGTCCCGAGGCGACTTGGCAAGCGAAAAGAGGGAGAAAGCCGGACGGGAAGGAACTGCAGATGGGAAACGAGGGGGGAAATCAAGCTGAGTATTTGGGAAGTGCTACGGGTCTGTTTTATACTACACTATGTTCCTAGTGCTACACTGCTTAATCTGTGTGTTATGTGTTTGTACCGGGGCTGAAGCGCTGCTTCTGAGTCGTGTTCGGGACACAACTTGTGATGTAGCCGCGTGTTGAGGTGTGATTGTGATGTGTGCTGCCAACATAGGGCGAGTCGGGTGCGTGCCGAGCTGCTGTATCGGTGGGACTATGAGCCAGGGGCATGTTTGTTTGCTTAGGTCGGCACATGTTGATATGATGTCAGCCGTGTTTCGGATGTGAGCTCTGGGTGTCCTGCCGGTGATGCTGTGAACACATTTTTGATGAGATTACGTGTTTGTGATAGGGCCCCTGGAGTGTGAGTGCAAGATGCGGAGGGAGGCTCGAGATGCGGCGGATGCGGATGCGGAAAGGGGCTCAAAGTGTGGCGGATGCGGATGCGGGAAGGGACTCGAAATGTGGCAGATGTGGATGCGGAAGGGGACTCGAAATGCGGTGGCTACAGCGACTGAAGGTACTCGAATCTCGGTGGTTGCAGATGTGGAGGATGCTCGGGACACGGCGGATGCAGATGCGGAAATTAACTCGAAATTCGGCGGGTGCGGGAGATCATGTAGTGCACCGCCTAACCTCTGGTACGTCGGATAATCATTGTGTATAGCCTAGAGCATGCCCAGGCTCTACACCGGGAAAACACTGTGAGCAGAGGCAGTTTGGCATTGTCCAAGAGCTTTGAGATGCCGGCACAAGTACTCTGGTTTGAAACTCAAAGTAGATGAAGATACAGTACAGCTGTTAGGTGTGTGATTGTGCGTACATGGACAGGAACCTAAATGTGTAATGCAGCCGTACACTGCAGCCGTGTTTGCTGCGGAACAACTCAGTCTCTACATGATATTGATCACAACACGGCCATGGCCTCACCATCATCCTATCAGGCTTCACTTCCTTTGGGCGAACTCTCTGGCTATGGGTACCCCTCAAATGGCTTTGGAGACCGTGCCAATGATGAAGGTATCACCAATTCATTCCAGTTTCTTCGGCCAATACAGCAAAACTCCGACTCTGATTGATTCAGTGCCTCTCTGATTCCCTCGATAATGGGTTGGGGCCTACCTAACTCAGGCTGGACACAGCAACAGCAACCCCCCCCTCCCTCAACTCTTGGCCAGCTGCTTGTCGTTTCCCTGATAGTTCAGGGACTTCACAGCAACTTAGCGGAAGCCAACCAAAGGATTGCACAAGCCTTGGACACTCAAGCGGTCCTTGTAAAAGAGAACATGAGACTTTGCAATGAGATACATGAATTGCGTGAATTCCGATGTTTTGATTCATGAGTTATATTCTGTCCCTTCCATGCATTGTATTGAAGTCCTAACACCGCACATAGCCCTGCATCAAGTCTATTCCGGTGAGCTCCCATGTTTTATCTAGTAAATTAATTGTCTAATATATTCTAGTGGATCACACACCTTGCTTACCCGGCAGACATCATTGGCACCAAGTGATTCCATGTCAATGTCATCAATGCCACCTCCGACAGCACCCCATGCAGCGCCAGCTCTTCAGCATCAGCCCACATCACAGCCAGTGCAATACCCTAAAGAGATTCTTTGGTCGCTGGCGGATGCAAAGCTAGACGAGGATGTTGCATCATCTGAGGGGAATATGTCTCGGCTGTCAATGGGTCGAGTGCTCCGCCATCCTAATGGTGACAGTGTCAGCACGGGTGAATACCATGCCATCAAGGCGACAGCTCATGCAATTGCATACAACTTGAACCAGCTGCCGATTCCGCATGGGCACTCTCACCTCGGAGGGACTAGAACATTGAGGTTCTACAAGTCAAATATGGTGGCGGACTGGAATGCCGCTGTTGCAAGAGCAGAGAGTGAGCAGGAGCTTTTGGCCCTGTGCCCAGCTCATTGGAAGGCCGAGCATGTTCTCCAGGCGGCGCTTCAGGCTACCCATGAAAGTAGTAAGTGCAAAAAAAGTGCAAAAAAGGTCAATAACTAATGTGTCTAATATACAGATAAAACAAAGACCAATGGGAGTGCTATAAGCAAGTGCTCTTGCTCGAATTCTAATGCAACATCTGGCAGCAGCAGCAGCAAGAGACCTCGTTCCAACAGCATCACAAACCACATGAAGGCGAAGCTGCATATTCAGGTGCCTGAACCCCTCTGAGACGAGACAGATGAGAGCCCACAACCTCCCCCCTCCACGTCAACAGCCAAGAGTATGATGGCCACCACCAAGTTCACATTTACACCTACGGCAAAGAATTTGCCAACACTGCTGCCCACACTTGTTGACTCTTTGTACGCCAATCTCCTTCGTAAGTACTGCATACATTTATCTATCTTTCATAGCTGACTTCAGACCTTGGATAGATATCATCTCCTCGGAACATCCTGATGTCACGGATGCAGTGGATCTCCTCCACACACTCAATGCCAACCAGGCATTCATGGTCGGCGAACCCTCCTTGATCTTCTCCGTGTTCTTGGAGCGTGTCGAATCAGCCACACCTGTGCTAACAGAAGAGGCAGATGAAAATGACAGCCCCGAGATGTGGGGCCATACCCAATTTGCAGGTGGCAGCATGACCTGCACATCTGTCCTGGACACATGGGCTAGTATCGGCTCATCCAGCTTTGTGTACAGATTGATAGCTGCAGTGTTGACGACGTGCCGTGTGTCCCACTAGCTATGCAAGAGACAACTTGTGCCAGTGTCAACACCGGTGTTTTATCTTAGTGATAACTACCTCGGTGAAGTATGCAGGCTGCTTTGGGCTGCTTGGAAGTCTGCTGGTGGAGTGAGTCCATTCATTATTTCATTGTTATTATCACTAGATGCTAACTCTGCAATAGCCCGTCGCCAAAGGCAAGGAAAAGGCAGTTTCACACCTCAACATGAACCAACCACAAGACACCGAGAGCGCATCTGCTGACTCTGCTCTCAGGACGGCATTGGAGGTTTGTACCATTGACAATCATGTCTTTCATTTACTTATCTTATTGACTTATGATTAGGGTTGGTATGTACCCGAACTCAAAAAGTGGATTACAGAGCACAAGTTGACTACACACAGCACGAAAAAGGCTGGTCAGTGTAGTTCAATTATCCTTACTCATATTTTCCGGCTGAATCGAAGCACAGCTCTTCAGTGTTGGTGGATGCCATCTGTAGCGGAACAGACACACAGAAACCATCACTTGAGGTGGCTCTGACTGGTATCGAAAAGGTGTGTGATTACATTGATTGCATGCTGTAGCATCTCTACAAAACACTGACACAATGACTTGTTTCTTTCTAGCGGGGGAAAAAGACACCTTCACCAACTTGATTGCATTCGGGCACTTGCAAGGCTTCACGATGGGAGTCTGCTTACAACGGAGATTTAGTCGATATACATACTGTCTCCATGCTGCTACTGCTATAATATGTATTATCGTGACTTTGAAGCGACTTTGGCGCGTCATTATAATCTGTATTTTGGCCAACTTTTGGCCAACTTTTGGCCCATTTCATTGACTATAAGCGGACTTCGCTGCGACTAAGACACGACTGTAATGTGACACTGACCAATAACTATCAAAACATTTGATTGACTCTGCTATGACTTGGACACAACCATGATATGACTTTTAACGTCAAGATAAAGTCATCAAATCTACATAAGTCAGGCAAAGTCCAAAATTATCACATTTTGACTTTGAACTTGCTCTGAGCTGACTCCTACACGACGTAGGCTGACTTAGTGTTTTTACTGAGTTTGATCTGTAACTGATCAGCATTGAACAAGTTCTTCAACACATTCATAACTTTGGCCGTAGGCAATACAACATTCCCTTTCACTTTTTGTGTTTCATTTGCAAATGCTTGCAAGACATTGGGTGCATTTCTATGTATGGCTAGAAGTGTTTTTACAATTAATCACAAGCACTTACTGAAGATTCTCCACAGTCTCCCAGGTGTCATCTTTCTGCTTGCTGAAGCCTGCCCACACTCACCAATATTGCACTGATTGACCATCCTACATAAAAAATGGTTCAATAATGTTGTCGAGGCTCTTGGGTCTGAATATTACCTCTGATTCTGCACAGGCCACAACTCTCTCTATCTCAAACCCACTTTCATCTGGTTCCTGCACTATACACCACCGCCTGTGTTGCGGTGATGATGCTACATCATCACCACCTTCAAAATCACTGCTGGCATCATCTTCATTAGACTCTGCAACATTTGCCTGCATGTACCTAGAACTCTGTGCATGTATCTGCTTGCACTTGGAAGTTGGTGCTAAAGTGTAGTAGAAAACTGGCATCTGGGTGGTTCTGTTCTTTGGTGGCGGCAAGTTGTGTGCTCTGACATGTGCTCAATGTGGAGATATTGACCGGCTCTGCAATCTTTGCCTCTCACAAGCCAACATTTGGGGAAGCAGGCCTTTCAGAATGGTTGTATCTTGGAGCTCGTTATGTGGCATCAATGCATCCAAAAGTTGCAAGACTTGTAAGCCATCAGTGACACTTGAGGAAGCATGTCCTTCAGACACAACAGCATCTTGACACTGGGTATGTGGTGTCCCAGTGTCTGCCTGACTCTCTGATGGAGTAACTGGACTGGGCTGAGAGGCAGCATTCACCAGTCCGGGTGCATTGTCACGAGCAATAAAAGGGCTTGTTCCCCTAATAGCACTTGAATGGGACTTATCATAACTTCACCCCCAATGAACCCTTGCAACATATGATATCCAACCACCAAATGGAATATGGCTTAGTCACACAGAGAAATTGATGTTGGATAGAGCTTGGATATAGAGACTTATACACAGAGGGGAAAAGCTTAGAGAGCTCCCTTGTACAAAGGTACTAACTATATACTACTAGACCTACTGCGGATTGGTAAGTTTGTGAGAGAATAAACCTATACTAAGGGAATCTTCATAATACTATCAGTAAGCATGCTGCACATTGTGGAGCTAAGTGGAGCCTGCTGAGTGAGCATGACGAAGCAGGTGCTAATAATAGGCCTTGAGCCCAGAGCAGGTCCGGAAAGGTCGGACATTAGGTAATAGGAATGACATAATGGTCTAGAGCGAGTCTAGAGCACACTGGATGAATGATGTCATGGTCTAGACCCTCGTGGAATGATCCAGAAGACCATGGAATGTGAAGGAAATAGAAAGAATAGAGAGAATAATGAATATGGTGGCATGTGGTGGAGGGCAACTCGTGACATGCATACAATGCCCTGTTTGGGACATTGTCGAGAACCCATTGGGACAACAGTGATTGGTTCTGATTTAAAGTTTGGCCTGGGTCATCTATCCAGGTCGGCTGATCTGTTCCTTCCACTATAACTTTCCAACTAGCCTTGTGGAAGAAGTTGGTCAGCACACGGAGTGCAAAATGGTGAATTAGTAACATACCTTGTTAATGATGATGCACCTTTCTAGTACCCTTGTTAGGATGATGGAATCAGCTGTTTTCCCTTACACGGACTCATTTGATCGCAGCTGAATCATTGGCCAATGTTCAGTTAGATGATAAGAAGCCCCATCCTCTGCTGATTCTTTCAGCTCCTGCTGAGCTGCACATATTGCTGATTTTTTGAGGGGGATATAATGCTTCTGCCTCTGCTCGTAATACCAGGCATACCACCCACAATAAAGAATGACAGCATGTGCATCCTTGACAATGTCAATAAGTGGCCCAAGAGTGCACAGGCCTGTTCCCCCTCATCTTCATACACCCATTTTCTCGCTAGCTCATTCAAGTCACCCTCATATCTTAACCCCAGACTCTTCATGCCATTGTAGAATTGGTAGATTAGCTCATTTCTAAGCCTGTTGAAGTGGTTTTGTGTGTTACCAAGTATATTGAGCCCAAATTCACTGTATGTGCGCTGTGAGAGCTTATGAGGTTTGGGTGCTCCTTCATTCCCAAAGTATGTGCTGGGTGTGATGGCCTGCAAGCCAGGCCTATGAGCTGCCACTACAGATATGTATCCTACAGCCATACTACAGTTTTCAGAGCCCTGCTGATTCCACATCTGCTGAATGGAATCAGGTAAATGATCACCATCTACACGCAAGACTTCCGGTGGGATTTGAGGTGTAATCCCAGTGTAAATATTGTTCCCATGGAATAGAAGCCAAACAATCCATACTCCCTGCTCATGAAAATAGATGCTGTGGCGGTCAAGGATGAAAGGCCCTGGGTTGCTACCTGTCATACATTCAATTTAGTATGGTAATATATGATATGTGAATAAATGAACATACCTGGTGGCAGCCTGAATGTGAGAGTACACAAGGTCCATCTGGTGAAATCATCCTTGAAATCAGTATGCCAGTAACCCTGTGCAATGCCGAAGGAGAGAGCGAGATCTCTCATTGACTCTGAGATATTTATTTGACAGCTTGCCATGTATGGCCCAGAATTACCATAACTCATGAGGTTGTTATCAAGTGCATGGAATTTTATGATAGTAGACTCAAATTGGTTCAGTGTAGTCTTTAAAATCAATGTGCCCATAAATGACAATTGATTTAGCATTTCTCCAATTTGCACCTGAGTGATGGGGTTGTCAATTTGAGCAGCCAGCAAAACACATCCCTGGCCTTCGCCTTTTCCCACAGTCACTGCAATGTTGTATGAGCCACAGTATGAGCCTTCAAGCACATCTTTGCTTGAACGGTCATTACATTTGAGCCCCGGCCACTTGTAGAAAGCCTTTGTGGCCGTGCGGTCTTCACTTGCTTCACAACCCCACATATTGCATGTATAGCCAATTGTGTTGCTTAGTAATTCAGCATGGACTTCAGGTGAGAGAATGTCTCTCAATGAATCCAAAGTATGACAAGCCGCAATGGTTACTGTATTTTCAGGGTCTCCGTTGATGGCCTCACAATAACTAATGCCTGCCTAGGCCTTGATCTCCCCAGGAATTCCCTGATGCTCATATTTTCCCCCAATCAACTGTGTGTGAATGGGGGGTGTACATATTCTCAACTGCCTTTGTAGGATCTTATCCCTATTTGATGGGTTGAATGATGTCACAGCAGCCCAACCACACCTGTAACACTCATCACGAACAAGCTCAAAGGTTTGTGCAACAGGGTGTTCCCAGCCGCCTTGTGCGTGCACTGACGGGTAAGGCATGAGCTGAATGTGCTGTGGCTCACCCATGGTTGAGAGCTCGAATGGAGGCCATTGGAAGAGGCTCATGTCAGGTTTGATGGGTGTTGTGTTGTGGGGATAACCAAATCACAAAGGCATCTGCCCAATACTATCTGTAGTTGGTATTAGACATGTAGAGTGAGAACAATATCTGAGCATAACAACTCACCATGTTGCTCATCACTATCAGGGACATCTTCTTCCAGCCTCCAGGAAGGCTTTTCATATGTGGTTGAGATTCCCGCCATGACACGCGACCGTGCACTCCTGCACTCTGCAAGTAGGACAGCACTTTGTTTTGAAAACACAGCTGTGTTTGGATAGACCAATGGACATAATGTTTCGCTGCAAAAGTGTGCCTGATGCTGGGCAGAACAGAAGATATCTGTTGTAAATGGTCAGTATCACTGACAGAACCCAAATCGCAAGCTGTAACACACCCAAAATGCACTGAATGTGCTTTCACAGGCACAGCTCACCTTGCAAGCTAACTGTACAGCAAGGCAGCAAAGGTGCTACCAGTTGGTTCAGCACACAAATCACCAGAGCAGGAATGAGCAGAGAGGCTGAAAACACTTGAAAGTGTGTCGAATTGTTGTTGTTAATGTTGTAGGTGTTGAATCAGCCGGGTTCAATATGTTGCTGCAGATAGATAAAATGAATCACATCTCTGGGCAAAGCTCGGATATCCATGGTGTCCTGCTCTTTGACCCATGCCTTGTATTTAGCCATGTGGCGACAGAGATCTGTGAAAACCAATGCTTCTGATCCACTGAATTTGGGATTATCAGCAGGTAAGGCTGCATCCAAGAGCTGCCGGAGATCTTGATGGAGCACATCATCAATGTAGTTGATGCCACAGCACTAGCCCAAGTGCATTTCCATGTGAGCCCTGATGGCAAACATGGCTTTGATGTTGGTACACCAGTTCTTCAATACTGTCAATGAGATCCCAACCAATTGTCTCACAGTGTTATATCACCATGATACCACTGGTGCCTTGGTGTCTATCTGTTGGTGTTGTGATCCCAAGATTACATAGAATCATTTTCATGATGTGAATGCACAATAGGTTTGAATATGCACTGCCATTATGGTGAGGAATGTATTCTGAGAGCTGCAAGGTGGGAGAGCTCATGAGTGTATGTGTGTGTGTCAGGTACTCTGCCGACAGCATATTAGGCTCTGGCTCTGGCTGGGATTGTGTAGTGGTGAGAGAGCTTGAATGGGGTGATGCATGGGGCATTGGTGATGTGAACAGCTGGTGTTAATGTTGGTCAGATTTGTAGCAGCGATAACTGGGAAAATCTAAATACCTTATCTCACAGATAAATAACATACAAAGGCTTCACATTGCCCTCCATGTGCTGCCTCTGTAATAGCTGATGTGCTGGCAGTGAATCAACTACAGCAGGATAAATGACTCGGTTGTTCAGCTGAACATTGGACATTATCTGGGCCAAACTCCCTTCCAGCTTGATGAATCCCTCGGTAGGGGGGGGGAATAATGAATCATGCATTGTGTGAGGCATGCCGGTGTGTTGTCGGATGAGTGTTCTGCACTTATCCCTAAAGTCGCCGGTCCAAACAAATATCGACGGGCTATCCCTAGTTTGAGTTCTTCCTGAAAGTCGGTTATTTAGTGACCTAAACTTTGATTTCGTAGAATTGCCTAAATGGGGTTGTAGATTAGTAACTGCAAGTGAAACCAACTGCTACCTTGAATGGAAAAAGTCTGATGCTGAAAGTAACTGTAATATTTAGAAAGCCTAGTCTGTCTGAGACTACAACTCTGATGAGCGGAATTTTAACGAAGCAAAGATGCTGAAAAATGCTATATCATTGTGGTACTTGATGTCCTAAAACACTATTCGAAAGGGTTCTTAACGCTCCTGACAGGCCTGATCTGACACACACTTAGTCTGTCGCGTAGACTTAAGCTGCTCAGAATGCTTTGCTGGCACGGATCTAATGTTCTCTTTAATGCAATGGAATTGTCGATTTAGCGACTCTAAGTCACTCGTTGCAGGTTTAACTTAATCACACAGATGTGGTTGGTCAAAAATTCGTATATTTCAAGACAAGTAGTCAACACTGTTTGACACTTGTATAGTAACTGGGTAGATACTTAGGTGAGAAGTACCTAGTGATGTGTAGTGGTAAGCGAGGGGGAAACTAGAAGCTCAATACAAACATACATCCATACCTCCTACTTAGCTAGTCCTTATATACTAATTCTGATGTCCTTTTTGGGACTAATTCCCAGGGTCTCTGATTGGTTGCTAACCCAATCCCTACTATCTATCTGTATTACAAACACTACATACCCCAAATTTCTTGCTGACTGAGACAATGGACCCCAATTCCTACTGCTGACTGAGGCTGACTGAGCAAAAGGTCCCCAAAATGTTGTGCTGACTGATCCTAAACTCCCCAAATTTCCTGGCTGACTGAGGCTGACTGAGCGAAAGGTCCCTAAATGTCATGCTGACTGAGCGAAAGCACCCTAGTTTTTCGCTGATTGATCCACAGTACTCTATTTGTCGTGCTTACTGATCCACAGTATCCTATTTGTCGTGCTTACTGATCTTTCAAAGTTCTGGGGTAACTCAACTTTCTCACGGGTGGATACCGTTCATGTGATCTATGTGGCTCTTTAAACATTGGTCATGTGCAGGATTTCGATCTTGTGACTTTTGGTATTTTCTTTTTGCACAATTTTGCCATGTGGGTGGTGATGACACCTGTCAGCTATTATTTTAAAAGTCCTAAAGAAAATAGTAGTTGTTGAACCAGGATTGAACCGACGACCTCTTGATAATTTAACATCCCAAAAATGTTGTTTTGTGCCAGGACTGATCCAACAACCTCAGAGTAGTCACATGTTCTTGATTTGTTGTGGCTTGTCTATTTGCTTTGCTGTAGTCATGCTTTTTCGGCAGCTCTATTGGGTAGTGTCAGGCAGTGGAAGTTATGTTGTACTTGAACATCGGGTGGCGTGGGACATGTAATGGAAGCATTTAATTGTGTGGTGTCCGCCGGATGTTTTCGGGTGAGTTTTATATATCGCGTTGAAAATAAGCGCTGCAGCCTCTGCTTCTTTCCACTTGCTTTTGACACATCGTTGTTTTGCCTTTTTATCCCTTGGATTTTCGGTTTGAATTGTATGTGCATAAGATTTCTTGAACTCACATGTGCAAAGTGCTGAATTCAGGCTGTTTTTAAGCGAAATTAAATCATGTTTCAAGTTCCTGCTGCTGTTGTATCAGCTGGTCTGATTGGATGCCGGGGAAATGCTGTAGAGTGTCGAGAGAAGGATCTGACAGGCAGGGATTCTGATCGATACCTTAGGTGTGTTCCTGACATTATTTTGATCTCTACACTTGATACTGATGGTTATTTGACAGCGTGTATTCACCGAGTGTGTTGGCCGATTCTGAAGTGTTGGATCAGGCATCGTCGATCATCATACCCGATAACTCCCGCTATTTTATCAATGTGCTTGTCCCCGTTTATCCTGGCCATATTCGCTCACTGCTGGGCAACTTTATGACCCAGGATCCATACATGTTTTATGTGGCCTTTGGTCACGTTACCACTCCATTCCTTCATTTGCAAGCCTTTGACTTATTTGTCACTCTCGGACCTCTCCTTCATCATGAAAAGAACTTTTCGTTCTTTCGGGCCCGCACTATTGTTCATGCCGGAACTTGGTGGTTTGCCCCATTCCTTACCCTTATTATCCCACACCGTCTCGACTTTCCCATCCGATTTCCGCTGGCGCTGCGGAATTTGTATCAGTACACCAATCTTGCTGGGCTGGATGATTTGAGACTTCCAGAGGTGGAAATTGTTCCCAAGTGTCATCGTGTCTGGAGGCGGGATTTGGTGGAAGCGGGTCCAATCACCAAGATTCAGGCGGCTATGGCCTCACGACTGCAGGAAAGCTGGGGAAGGTCTCTTCTGGTAAAAAAGGAGGTCATTTAGTTATTCTGGTTTTGTCAAATCATTGGTGCTAGAATGTATGCCTGAGTTTGCTTCATGTTTTGGGCGTTCATTACTGTGATCGTGACTCAAATAGGTAACTGTAGATGATCTGCGGGCCTTGGTACCCTTATTTGGTAGGATGAATGATCTGCACACATCAATATTCTTAAATGGGGGTTAGAGCGGACCTTTCACTGGAAACACGTATAAACTCCACCGATGAGACCTGTGTGCATATCGTGTGCATGGTGGAGATAATAATCGGCTCCAGAGTGCAGTTTCTGGCTGGGAACATGTTTCAGGTTTGAAGATTTTCTTGATATTTTGACGGTGGTGATTAACTAAACTGATGTGAAACCATTTCACAGTGTGACACCGGACTGGGAAACCAAGGAATCAGACAAGGGGTTGCCAAACATGGTGCTGCCTGTGAGCTCGCCATCCAGAAGCAAAACCTGTGCAGGGGTCAGTGGGCAGTTGGGCGGTAAACATGGCACATCTGATAGCTGGTATGGTGTTGCTGATGTTGCAAATGGATGAGTGTCTGCAGCATCATGTGCATCATGAGGGGTGTTCTCGAGGATATGTCACATAACTTCATCATCATCATGCACCTCCCAATCAACAACATAGCTGTCTGGATCATCGACTTCCTCATCTATTGGGGCTGCTCGAACCATGTGCTGAACACCTCTCGGCCTGTGAGTGACCATGCTAAAGGTGAACATTTGGTGCAGGCTTTGCTGACTGCCACCGGGCAGCCGTAGCTTGTGATGGTTCCATGTTTCCATCCACTCTTGGGCATCCCGATCTATGTGGCGGAGAAACAAGCAGTGAAGAAGCCAAATATGAGGGGGACATGAAGGGTCGAGGCCATGGTGTATCTCGAGATCATGGAATATTCTTTTCCACTTGTGCCCATAACCATTTGTGACATCATACCAGAGTCACTCTATTCTGGTATTGGTGTGTGGGGAGTGGGTCTCAGTTTTGCCGGCACTGACATGTGATGGCATCATGGCAGTGGTAATTTTCAAGGGGACTGTGAATCACAAGAAATTTCTCAGGTTCCTTTGTGACCAAGTGGTAAGCCAAGGATTACAGTCTGTAAGATATGCCTTACCAACTGACAAAATCCAGGCCCCACAGCTCAGCCCATATCCAGGCCCTCACAGTGTGGCAGTGTTGGATAACTGTTCAATTCACCACAATGGACTAGCACGGACTGCTAGGCCAGAGATGGAGGGGAGAACACAATGGAAAGAGAGCAAACACAAAGAACAAAGAACACGGAGGGACACACAAGAATGCAAAGGAAGGGAATCATGATTGTGTCACATGCCAGCAGCATGCCTGTACCCTCACCCCTGTCCTGTCTGTCTTGTCCTGTCTTGTCTCTGCTGGGCTGCACCCAGCCACACTGCCACATTGATGAAGACATCTGTCAGTTGATTGAAGATGAATGTGGTGAGAGGAAATCTCACCATCCACACATGATAGGGGCAACTCGTGACAATAGTCATGGGTGGTGGTGTTGATGGTTGGTATGCAGCTCTACCGAGAGTGCCCTGGATAGTTGTTGACAACAGTGTTGGGGATAGTGTTGCTACTTCATTGAGAGGTGCCACTACAGTACTAGAACCCCTGCTCAATAGGTGTGTGCAGCAAGCCTGTTGAGCTAGAGGAAAAGGTTTAGTCAAAGGACATTCTTACATGTCTCAAAAATCTGTAGTAGGGTAACACAATATTGCTTTGGAATCCGCAGTATGCACTCTCAAAATTATTGCTGATAGGGGACAGCCCGACATTATGACTGGTCGTCAAACTACATGAGTAAGAGCTGGCAAATGTAATTGTGACAACTCACAATGCTGTCTGTAATTGGTACATACTGTACTGGTGTGGCTGTGCTGTTATGGGCAGACCACACCCTTGCATTCACAACTACCTACATTAACGGGCCCGTACTGGGACTAATACAACCTCGTCTTGCCTTTCGCCTCCTGTGTGCTTGTTCCTGCCCCTTTCCTGTCCTCCCATTCTCATCCTGCTTCGGTCTCCCACTCTCATCCTCACTCTTTCTGCAGGTCCAGTCCTCAACTCACTCACCCCATCCCACCAACAAGCGTGTTCGCAAACCAGAACCTATGGTAAGACCCATGATTCAAGTGAGTCAATGGTTAGCAGACAGTAGGGTGCTTGCCGACAAGGGGAATATTGTAGCTAGTGACTAGCTATATAATGACACCTTGTAACAGTTAAATGTATGAGAAATCAAATTAGAGTCAAATTACATTCTCCCCAGGCACACAAATGGTAGTTGTGTGTCTGCAACCATGGTCCTTGAACATTTGAATGCTGATAAAGTGATTTTAGACAATAGTGATATGTATGTAACAATCCCCGTGCTGTAGATACAATCTCCAGTCATATTATCTGTGTGCGGCAGTGCACAACAGCCTGTTTGTGTGGCAGTTGCAGCAGTTCCATGTCAAATCTTGGGTCTTCTGGATCATTCCACGAGAGTCTAGACCATGACATCCTTCATCCAGAGTGTTCTAGACCAGCTCTAGACCATTATGTCACCACAATTACCTAATGTCCAACTATTCCGGACCTGCTCTGGGCTCAAGGCCTATTATTAGCACCTGCTTCATCATGCTCACTCAGCAGGCTCCACTTAGCTCCACAATCTGCAGCATGCTTACTGATAGTATTACAAAGATTCCCTTAGTATAGGTTTATTCTCTCACAGACTTACCAATCTGCAGTAGGACTAGTAGTATATAGTTAGTACCTTTGTATGAGGGAGCTCTTTAAGCTTTTCCTCTTTGTGATATGCACAATATCCAAGCTCTATCCAACATCCACTTCTTTGTGCGACTAAGCCATATTCAGTCAGTGGTTGGATATATACATTGCAAGGGTTCATTGGGGGTGAAGATACAATAAGTAGCCCATTTGAGTGTCATTTGGGGAACGAGCCCATCTGCCTACTTGTGACACTAGACCATGACATCATTCATCCAGAAGCACTCTAGACCAGTTCTAGACCATTATGTCACCACACTTGCTAGATGTCCGACTATTTTGGACCTGCTGACGGCCCAAGGCCTATTATTAACACCCGCTTCATCATGATCACTCAGCGGGCTCCACTTAGCTCCACAATCTGCAGCATGCTATGATCAGTATTGAGAACAGCACACCCATCACTTTCCATGTCATTGTAGTCAAATACCCGCCGGCCATCAGCGAAGCAAGCAATGAAATGCTAAAGGTTACCACTAAAGAATGCATGTCCAACAATATCATAAAGTACCTAGTCCAATTGTTCCGCCTCCTGGCTCAGAGGCCGTATGTATTTCAAGAAGTCAAAAAGTTTCAGATGTTCTCGTCATTATGTGTTTCACCCAGCTCAATTGTGAGCATGACCGGGATATTGATGTAGACATCCAGAAAGCCAGCTAAACCTGAGCAACAAGGAATTCCATCCAAATCACGCCAACAATGAACCACCTCAGTTGGAGCCTTGTTGACAGCGACCTAGTCACCGAGCCCCTTTGTGACATCTCCCCCATGCTTAGCGCACAATCCACAACCAAGTTGAAAGAAGAACTCTGTATGTGGGGCCTGGTTAATTTCCCAGTGGTTTGGGTTCTTTTGGTGAGCATCACCAATGCAGGTACACAATTGAACATAATGGGCTTGAAAGTAGGCTTACATTGATTGGTGTTGAGACACCTGAAATGTGCTTGCCACATTTTGGGTCCAGAAGAGTCCCACGGGAGCGGTGGAGGTGTCAGCAGCCCGGGGACGGCTTCAGAGGTGCGGGAACATTGGTTGGCTTGGGACTCTTCTGGACCCAAAATGTGGCATGGACCCAAAATGTGGCAAGCACATTCAGGTGCCTCAACACCAATGCAAGCCTATTTTAGCCTACCAAGAGTTGTGATTGAACTAAAACTGTTATTTCACCATCTGCTATAACACCCCGTTCCAATCAATCCCACACTTGTACATCCCGCTCTCATTGTGTGTTACCTTTGAACCACAATAGGTCTAGAATTACTACTATCTCCTCCAATACCACTGTGGACCACTATTTGTAACCCCCCGGTTCCCGCTCCATCTCCAAGCTCTCCCCACCATGCCTCACACTGTGATGTGGGTGTCTCACTGTGCTGCCACTGATGTCTCCTACACAGAAAATCTGAGCACTCACCAAGCCATTTGAATGACATACCTTCTTTTGGTCCCTCACTGCTATGGCATGGGGAAGTAGGGGCCATGTCATTCACCTGGCCATTTCACCATGAATCACAATGTGAAATAAAGAAGTCAGATTTTGGCGGGTAAATTAGGGTAAATTAGGGTAAATTAGGGTAAATTAGGGAAAACCAATGATGACAGCAAAGTTGACAGGGACAGGGACAGGAGGGCTTGGATGATGATGCAGATGATGATTCACCTACCATTGTCGCTGAACAGCAAGAAGTTGAAAGAATGCTTGTGTGCTGGTTAATTTCAGTGAGCACATTAATGTCACATCACTGTTGTGGCTGTGCCACCTGTGGTCTCACACCACATCCTGTGTGCTGCCCTTTCCCGTAGCACCTGCCTGCATGTACTGCACCCCACCTCGACTATACACCTGTTGCTCCCCCCGTTTGCCCGTTCCCCTTGGCTTCCTCCCTCACTGTTACGACGTGTATTCGTAGTCGTTCCCAGATGGGCCTTGTATTGGCATTGATAGTTTAGTGGTGTAGTTGAGGTGTTGATCCTTGTGATCGAGAGTGAATACAAATCACTTGAGACAAAGTTAGATAGTATTTGGAATAATGTGTAAGTGACTGTACCTTGAGACAAAGAGGATAAGCTAAGGTCTCAAGGTCCAAGTCACTGTCTACTTGTACTAATGTATCGGTAATCGTGCTGATGATGCAGGGCCCTAAGAGTAAGCATATATAATGCTAAGGGGCCCGGGGAGTCATATATGTGTATGTAAAGATCCGCTGATAGTGGGTGAAGTGAACTCATGATGGGATAGAATATGATGGAATAAAGTGGAAGGATGTGGAATGATATGGAATCAGATGGAAAGTGTTGGCCATGTGACAGGTAGATAGGGGCAACTTGTGACACTCACTGTGCTCCCGGACGGCTTGTCCCACCGTTCCTGCTCAATATTCTACCAGACACTACCACCTATTCAAAGCAGTCCACCCAGCCACATTTTTCTATGAAATGGCCAGTTGCATCATCCACAATGTAGGCTTGTTGTGATGCCAATGGATGGTTTAACATCTAATAGTCTCTATTTTACAATGTCATTTTCGAAATTCACCCTATTTTACCCTATTTTACTGGCTAATTAGCTGTGAATTACAGAGGTACTGTACCATCTTGACTGTAGGCTTAGTAACAGGTAACAGAGCACTGTGAACTGAACACTTGGACCAAGTTGTCACAGGTCACACAACCAGTTGAACTAGATGAGGTGTTGGCAATATGTGTAGGTTCCTGGGGGGAAAAATCTTGAGGCATACATTTTGAGTAAATTCAGCCTGCTAAATCACTCTCATTCAGCTCCTGTGGACCTCTTCAGCTTTATTATAGCTCAGTGCCCCCTTTCCAGACCAAGTAAAATTTCTGAACTGAACAACTTTTGGCAGTGTAACAGTAACCACAGGCCCTGAACTGAGTTGTATAGCAACAAAACTGGTAACGTGGAACAACCCGTGAACCTAAGGTCAAAATGGTACAGTAAATTAGGTGCCCCAGGTACAGTATTTTGCATATTTACATGAACAAACAGTCATAAGCTCATCCTCCAGTCTTACAGAGTCCCAGTGATGACACACAAGGTGTTTGTCCTCACGGCTCTTGAGGCTAATCAATACAAGGGAATGTACTCTGATGGTGCTATTGGTGGACTGGCCTTCATCTGGATCTGTGTATGTCTCATTTAGCAGTTCTCACACGAAAACACTGACTAATCATTTTGTACAGCAGCAGAAAAGCTTGTGCCATAACTGTCTTTAGTGACACTTAGTGGCAGACTGTCTTGACACAGCTTTCAAAGGCCAAACATGCTGTTGACACACTTTGCATTGAGTTCAATCTTGATACCATGGACAGATTCAGAAACCGGAAGTGTGTAAGTCCTTTCATTCACTTCACATCATGGGACAACAAAAACTAATCAATCAACAAAAGGGCATTTCCCCTGTCCCTGGAGACCCGTTTGACGAGCTCCCATTTGGATCATATGTAAGTATTCATTTTTATCGGTTATCTGTAGCTTTCATGTACTAAAAGGCGGTCAGGTCTGGCGAAAGGATATGTTCTCCCCCAAGCAAGCTGCAATAGCTGAGGCTGTTGTAGAGTGTGGGGATGTTCTAGGTGGTGTATCACATGTTTCGATCCATTTCGGCTCTGCAGCTATGTCTCCCTCACTCTCGATGCTGTTCCCATATTTCCGCCGTCATCCCTGCACCCCCAAAGCCATCCCCGCACCTCCAAAGCCTTCCCCGGACTGCCGAAGCCGCCGACGTTTCCAGTACAACAATCCACATTTCTGCAGGTTTGTCGCCTCATAGTTCGGGTATTTTGATCATGGGTCCGCAGGGACTGCAGCACATGTTGCAGACATTCCGGACCACTTACATATCATATAGAGGCTTGATTAGATTACATAGTATTCGTGCAGCATGGCAGACAGCATGGTGAGAGCTCCGGATCAGTTAGGCCTCATGTCGGACACATGTTAGATAGTTCTCATTCATTTACAGCACTTAAGTGACCTTATGTCGCACCCACAATACAACTTACCTTCCCCTCTGTGTGTGTGCATTTCATATCTAAGTCTCTGAGTTTCCGGGTGTGTCCCTATCACTTTGTGTGTGTTACATTGTGTTTCGCTTTGTATCACTTCGGACCCGCATCCCATTTGTATCCGCCGCCCTTTGCTTTCCGTACCGAATCATTCCCACCTGTACCGGACCCATACCATACCCTACCGGACTCGCACCGGACCCTACCACATTCCTTCCACATACATTCGTTTACCTACCGCTTTCCCTACCTAATTGTTTCGGACCCGTACCAAATTTTATTGGTTTCCCACCACATCCCTTCGCATTCCTTCTGCACCCCATTCCTTACCGATCCCATCCATCCCGTCCCTCTCAAGCATCACCCCTCACCTGAACACAGGAACTGTTGGTTGGAGCACACTCTACCCACACAACCTACCCCACCTGAAGTGCACAAGCCAGTCCCCCCCTTGGACACCACTGCCGGCCCTTCGGAGCACTTACACCGTCAAGTCCTTCAAATTGGAGTGAGCTCTCCAAAGACGTTGTGGCATCAGCCCTGAAAATTTTTGACCACACCGACTACTTGCCTGATGCCATCTGTGAAGCGGATGCTGGCTGTCTTCGCAAACTCAGCAACCTTTCCAAAGGTCAAGTTCTTGCCCTCAAGAAGTTCTGGTGTCAGTGGTGTGGAAAGATTGATGTGAAGAGGGCAAAGGCGGCTTGAGTTATTTTTCCTTCCCTTGCTGATTGAGATCTGTTCTCTTACCATGCCATTCCATTTGTTATTCTACAATCATCATAATACTGTTTTATCATGTTTATCACAGGTATCCACAGTCGTAAAACCATCCCAGTGCATGTTCTGGTGTGATGGTGACCAATGCACAATGCACAAGATACAAAATCTGACCCTGCCCTGTCATTTGTCCCTCGTTCCTGCGGAGCCATGCTTTCATAAATGAGAAGGTCTCCTCAATTGGGTTGAAATCAGGAGAGTATGGTGGGAGGTATATGAGCCATGCTTGCTTCAAGTTTAGCAATGACATGTGTGGATGGTGAGATTTCCTCTCACCACATTCATCTTCAATCAGCTGACAGATGTCTTCATCATTGTGGCAGTGTGGCTAGGTGCAGCCCAGCAGAGACAAGACAGGACAAGACAGACAGGACAGGGGTGGGAAGATGACATAGACATGTGTTTGAGGGTACATAGGCATGCTGCTGGCATGTGGCACAATCATGATTCCCTTCCTTTACATTCTTATGTGTCCCTCCGTGTTCTTTGTTCTTTGTGTTTGCTCTCTTTCCATTGTGTTCTCCCCTTCGTCTCTGGCCTAACAGTCCGTGCTAGTTCATTGTGGTGAATTGAACAGTTATCCAACACTGCCACACTGTGAGGGCCTGGATATGGGCTGAGCTGTGGGGCCTGGATTTTGTCAGTTGGTAAGGCATATCTTACAGACTGTAATCCTTGGCTTACCACTTGGTCACAAAGGAACCTGAGAAATTTCTTGTGATTCACAGTCCCCTTGAAAATTACCACTGCCATGATGCCATCACATGTCAGTGCCGGCAAAACTGAGACCCGCTCCCCACACACAAAGGTTGTGTGACAGACACATCAAGTGCCTAAGTGTGATCTGCCTTGGTCCATTCAGCAGTTTATTGGTCAACCCCACTCTCATCAAGGAAGACAAAGAGCTCTGGATTGGTGAATTCTGCCATCCTGACCTCCCACAGTGCTCGCAATTCTTCATCACACTGTGCCGCGGCTCTTGTGGCAGTTTTACGAGTAAGCTCCAGGTGGGTCAGAGCACAACTGATTGTTGCGACACAAGCATCAACCTCGTGCACAGATGCCAATTTGTCCTGAATCTCACCGAGATACAGCCCTGGATTGGCTTTGAGGATGGATTGGATGTAGGTTTCATTGTCTTCACCAAGGATTGCCCGCTATCCGCACCCAGCACTGAAGGGATTGTTGACAGTCCCATACATCCTATGGAGTTGCAAGACCTTTGAGACCAAATGTACGGATATGCACTGCTTGGCTGCAATTTCCCGTACTGTCATATCATCCTCATGATAGTTTGATCAGCTATGCATGAACCATCTTGAGAGCACAATGAAGTTATGGTGAAATTGAGGTGGTAAGATAATCTGATGTGACATTTGGTCGCATTTCCACACCACATGGCTGCAAAAAAATTTCAGTGTTTGTTCATGTAAATATGCAAAATGCTGTAGCCCTCGTGAATGACCTCAGTCAAATAGGGGCCAGACCTATAGCCTCTCATAGCCAGAATCTATATGTTACTGGTTCCTCGTGTATAGAGTCTGTGGGAATAGTCAGCCCGGAACTAGAGGTACATTAAACCTGAGTTGTGTACACAGGGTCGGATTTTAAGTATAGTCCTGATGGACCCCCCCCCCCCCCTCGTACCTGCCTTATACGGAAGTCTTTCCCCGCACCCCCAGGCAGTACTTCAACCAAACCTCTATTTGATTTTTTTTCTGGAAGTCTAATGCATTCCAAATGAGTGTGCATCACTTATCAGAACTTCTTATGCCAAGTGAGCTCTTGCTGCAACTCTGGAGGCTATCTGCATGGTATTCATGATTGCATCACATGACTCAGAAATGCTGGAAAATTATTTAACCTCAGGAAACTCATTTTTGAAGGTTTCTGGGAGACTGAAAATTGTACACTTAGTCTGGGTGGACCACCCCTACCCCGTGTACAAAACTCAGGTTTCATTGGCCCAGAACTGTAGGGTTGGCTTATTGTATAAGCATGGCGCCATTAGCAGTCGTGTCGTGGCAATTATCTGCCTTTGCACACTCAAAAATGTTCAAATATACTTTAGATCAGCTTATAATAGTGGCCTGTAGATCCAACAGATGTCTGAAATTGGTTACTCCCTCGAGCTAACCCTCAAGGCAACCTCACCAGTGTCATCATGTGCTCAGCCTGCGTACACATGTTCGGTCACTTGTTCCAGACAACCATGTAAGAGAAAATATCATCTGAGCACACATGTAAGTGTTCAAATTGTCTATGTGACCTATCACAAAGTAATTTGGTCCAGAAATATTGAAATACGAGAAACAACAGCTTCCTCAGGGCCTTGGTTAAGGATGTAACGAGACTCTGAATCTTCAGGTCCAATTGTGATATCCAGAAACATAAGTGGTATATTAAGGTACAAATTAAGGTGGTTGTAGTGGTTATCACAGTTAACAGGCAGCACTTGAGCAGCACAGGAGGGATAGAGTGCAGGCACTGTAAGATGGGATTGGTGCTGTAGGTGAAGGTGTGATTCCAGCACTATGCATAAACTTGAAATTAGAATTGCTGCTGAGAAAGAACCAGGAGTGACTTATGAGGTGAGAATGTCAGATGCACAGTGGTAATTCAGGTGACAATACCAGGGAAGCCCGCATGGGCAAAGTGAGTTTGGTTCAACAGGGGCAGCATCTTAGGTCCATACGAGGTGAGCTGACATCTATGTCAGGAAAATATTGGTACACACTGTGCTGAAACCGCTGCAATGTGTTGCAATGGCACCTCCTTTAAATGCTGGCTCATCATTGGGGTTGGGGGGTGGTTGCTGGAAATGGGATTTCCATGAATGAGTGCATGAGAAAGGTGTCTGAGGATTTCCGTTGACATTCTGGCAGTTTCTGGTCAATGGATATATCTGAGATGATATGCACAACATCATACCTTGAGATAAATGTGACCTTCAATAAAAATGTGAAATTCAGGGCATTGGCAGCCAGGGTGAACACATGCACTCCTCTGGCCAGTGTGACTTCATGCCATGAAAAAGGTAGGCCTGAGGGAGGCAAGGTGGAGAGATGAGGCACAAAGTGAAACACTGAAACTCAGGACTCAGGTGTGGTCTCAAAGTGGCCCGTGGGAGCTTAGATGCAAATGAGCGAGAATGGACAGGATCGGGAATTGGCAGGATCGGGAATGAGCAGGAATTACAATGAACAGGAGTCAAGCGGATAATAAATTTGATTAGATGTTCGACCCAAATCTGTTGCGGGATTCAGTGGGAATGAAAGGATCACATGAACATAAATCATTTATTCCTAACAGGAATAGGCAGAAATTTAAAGAAAATGACATTGGCAAGTTTCCTGACAGGAATGACCAGGATCTGTCGGGAAGTGCAAGGATCATCCGAGATATGCCAGGAAATCACGGGATATCAACCCAATATAATTTTGTCTGATGGATCGCTTCATAGTACACTAAGATAGGGCTCGTACATTCCCACTGAATGTCACATGACTGTGACCAATTGTGACCAGGGGACCTATCCGCTGGGTGGCGTGGAAAGGGGTGGCCGCCCCGGTGTGAGTGGCTGAGTACTACAGAGGCTTTATATACGGTTTTCTATACTGTATGTGCTTGTAAAATAGGTTTATGTATGGGTAAAGTACTATGTAAGTATTAGGGTCCAAGTATAATCAATAATTTATGTACCATGCCAGTCAACAAGCTAATTCTCCTTCTTGTCACGAGTTGCCCTCCACCACGTGCCACCATACTCTCTATTCATTTCTATTCATTATATTTCCTTCGCATTCCATGGTCCTCCGGAACATTCCACGAGAGTCTAGACCATGACATCATGCATCCAGTGCGCTCTAGACTTGCTCTAGACCGTTGTGTCATCTCTATTACCTAATTTCGGACCATTTCGGACCCAAGGACTATTATTAGCACCTGCTTCGTCATGCTCACTCAGCGGGCTCCACCTAGCTCCACAATCCGCAGCATGCTTACTGATAGTATTACAGAGATCCCCTTAGTATAGGTTTATTCTCTCACAGACTTACCAATCTGCAGTAGTGCGCAGCATAGGACTTAGTAATGTGCAGCATAGCCAGTAGTATATAGTTAGCACCATTTGTACGAGGGAGCTTCTCTAAGCTTTTCCTCTTTGTGATACGTCCACAATACTAAAGCTCTATCCAACATCCACTTCTCTGTGTGACTGAGCCGCATTTCCATTCGGTGGTTGGATATATTAGTCACAAGGGTTCATTGGGGGTGAAGTTATGATAAGTACCATTTGAGTTGATTGATAGGAGAAGCTAGCCCTTTTCTTTCACTCGTGACACTTCTCGAGGTCATCCATGCCACGTCAGCACTATTGCTTGTAAGTGTACATGTCCAGCAAACACTTACATTCTTGTCATCACCAGTTCTGAGCTTTTTTCGAGCAGACTGGCCAAAATTTGCAGTACATGCCATAAGATTCTTGTGCTTTGCCATTGCTGATACCTAGGCTATGCCGTGGATTGACAGTTGGTCGCTGCGGCGCCGTGTGCACACACAGCCATTCAGACTCCGAAACTCTTTGAATCCCCAAAGAAAATCCAATAACAACTCCATATGCTCCTCTCTTGTAATTCTACAACAATCATTAATTCTGAAATGCAATTCTCGAATTAACCCTTGTTCTCGATTTCGGAGACATGAGGAACCTGAGTTGTTATTGAAATATCTACGGTTTTTGTCATGAAAAGTCACGAAAAGTCATGTGACGTTCAGTGCCAATGTACGAGCCCTATCCTGGCCCTATCTTACTATTAGTCTCCGAAGTCCGACATGCAAACACGGTCACGGGCCCGGGACTAGTAGCACTTCAACTGTCTTCGACATTCACGACGAGCTCAAATATCATGGAATTACAAGACTCGTACGCTCGCCAAACAGGCCAAAGTTCTCCGTGAACACCCGCTCTGTCACATAATCTTTGTCCTGAGCTATGCTGGACATGAACAGCAGCACTGGTGCTTGACTTTGCCTTCACTGGTCAACTGGCGCCTTCTCACTGCGTGCAGTTCCCGTGTGGTTGCTCCCAGGCACAGGTTCTTTGGATTTGAAGCACTTGAGAGCTGGGGAAGATCGCATTTCTGAAGTCCTGTTTCTAACCAGACTGTCTTCTGGCTGGGGGACCAGCCCTGTCGACCGGGTTCCCTATATGTATATGAGGCTGGGATACTGAAGGTCATGGGGACGCTCAAAGTCTTCTGTGTCATCCAACGCCTCTCTTCTGCAGGTCAGCCGTGCCGTCGATGAATTAATATAAGAACCCCCGCTTTATCTGACCTTTTCTCTTCATCCCCACCAGGATCTCAGCGCGCTTTCGCGAGCTTACCATCCCTCATCTCATCGCATCGCACCTCACTCCCACATCCTCTCCATTCTACGCCTGCTACGATGGCTTTCGGATCGACTCTCCGGAAGATCGTGAATTGCTTCAAGAAAAAGGCACCCTCCCCGGCAACTGAACTTATCCCCTCGGTATCTCAAACGTATGTATTGGACATGCAGACAGCGTTCCGACAGAGCGCGGAATGCCATGCGGAGTGCGATGTCAGCGGCGACAAGGTAAGCAATGCACTGTTCCTCTAATCCCGTAAGCATGGCTGACCACTATCGATTCTACAGTTCAGCGGTACTTTCAGACACTCATCCGATATCGACCAGCCGCAAGTGGCCTTCGTCGCAGCCATCTCTCGCCCCGGGCCTGCCTTGGAATCAGCATCTTCGTGGATTTCGGACATTTTGCGGCATTCCGTAAGTGCTCACTCTCCGGTGCTGTTGTTGCTAGCTCCTAATCGACCTCGCCATAGGCCTCATTTGACACCGTCTCTATCTACTCGCAGCTGAGCTCTCCCTCGGCTTCCGCGTCACTTTGTGCATTCGACGTGAGTCCTGGTTTCTCAGTGTTGTCTTATCGCTATCTAATGCCAGATCTCGCAGGAGTACCCCGCCTGCTCACTCGCTGCTTCTGTTTCGTCAGGCACGACCTTCGAAGATGCCATCGAGTACACCAATACGATCACAGCATCATCATCGTCCCCGCCGGCTAGCACGATTCAGATCCACGCCCAAGATGCGGCAGAAGCGACGAAGAAGATCGAGTCCACGGCCACCGCATCCGGTTCAACCATCGCCATCTCCACCTCCGTCTCCTTTCGCCTGTGGCAGCGCGCCATGCTCGCCGACATGGCGATGGCCCGTCTGGGTGACGACCCCAATGCTGTGCCATCAGATACGCCGGCGCGGTTCAAAGGGGTGGACCGACCCCGACCTGCGCAAGCCCCCAAAGCCCCCCGCCAAGCAATCGTCGCGCTATCAACCTCTGAGTCCGAGAACAGGTGGCTAGGCACAGAGGGTGCCCGGGTGGCCCACGCCCGACTTGGAGACGACCCAAACGCGGAGCGCGCCGACATGCCACTTCGATTCCCTTCGGCGCATCCTATTGTCGTCGCGTGCCGGAAGACGATCGAGGCCCACATCGCTCAGACCCACAAAGAGGCGAGCATGCTCGAGGAATACGCGGAGAAACTGAAACTGAGCCGGGCACGTAACAACGTCTACCAGCAAACCGACATCTCCGCAGCCCTCTTCGCCGCCTTGTCTGAGGTTCAGGAGCATGTTGACACAGGCTCGGAGCTAGCCATCCTCGACGAGCACTTCGAGCCCTCCGATGAGCCTCAAGCTTGCGAATCTGTTGCCACCGAGGAGCCTGCAATGCCACTCCAGAAGCCGAAGAAGCAAGTCCGATTCGCTGATACTCTAGAGCAAGTTCGCTTCATCGATGCCCGTATCAGTATCCCTAGCGCGAACAAGTACCCCCTCAGGAAGACCATCGTGAGGCCTGCTGTCCACCGGGCACCTGTGGCTGGCCCTGCCAAGGTTCCCCGCGCTGGTGGCATCAGTGGCCCCATCGAACAAACGACACGAATCCCGCAACGTGCACCCGGCAAGGAGAACATCGCCACAACCAAAATCGCCGCTTCAAAAGGCACCGTCATGGCCCAACGCCGCCCGGCCCCCAGCGTCCTGAACAACAAGATGACGCCCACGAAACCGACAAAGCCTTCGCCCTTCAAAATCACAGCACCAGCACCCAAATCGGCTCCAGCACAGCGACCTAGCCCCCCATCAACCCCGCCTTCCAAGGGCGCTCGGAAATCAATCCCCGCGTCGCGCGGACGTTTCCTTCCGTGATGGGGCAGCTGAGATTTGACTGGTCCTGGAAGCTCGACACGCGGGACAGGCCCGATTCAAGAGCATCGGGCTGTTCTAGCCGAGCTTCACACCAACACCATATCCAAAATATGCAACTGCGAGGCAGCCCTGATTCAAGAGCATCGGGCTAGCTGAGCTCCATGTGACTATCAAATCCGAAACGTCCCCAGAGGCAGCCTTGATTCAAGAGTATCAGGCTAGCTTCATGATCATGCGACTATCAGATTCGAGACATCCACCCGCGAGGCAGCCCTGTGAGCATCGGGCTGTCCTAGCTGACCATTCTGCACCATCAATTCCAAGATATCCGCCTGAGAGGCAGCCCTGAGTCAAGCTGCTTCTTGTGACTCCTAATATTTCGACTTTATTTTGGGTTTTATGTTCTTTATCTCTTCATGCAACTTTCCCCGTATACTGTATATATATTTGACTTCAATGACTACTAGCGGTTGTCGCTCCCTCTCCTGCTGCCCCTGATTAGTTCACATGATTCCTGAAGCTTCGTTATTAGTGCTGAGTGCATACCAAGTTACCTGCCGCTTCGCCAATTGGCACTCACGTCCATTGATGTGATCTGTCCTTCTATGAGTCATTTCTCCGTTAGTATGTATGTGATTATATACATAGCCCTCCGCCCTTCACCAAGCGAGTATATTCCTGTACGTAGCGGCAAGCAACACATGAGCACCAGAACGCAGGCAGGGAAAGGCGTGCAGTCGAGATTGTCTGAATCCGCAGCGTGCCCATTTGTATCTTATAGCTATTGCGGCCCATATGAACGAATCCCCCGCGCGCCCACCGAGCTTTTGTACAAGAGTGACTCGGTCAGAAAGGCACATTTTCGGAAATTCCGTCCCACTGCTAAATTTCTTCAGGTACGTTTCACTGGATACGAGCGCAGATGCGCCACGCTTCAATTCCCCCACTTTGACGAGGTCTCTGAGGTTCACTATGGCATTTGAGCCCACATGATCCTCAGCAAAGTACGTGTTGGGTGCTGCAAGCGATGCAATGGGCATCTTATGATTGCACTCTCGGGGGCGACGTGGAGTTCATCAACTCATAAATGGAAGGAGGAGATGCCGGCGGGAAGGTGTAAGGACTCAATATCAGAGTCTGGATCGTGAGCGGCTCACAAGAGAAACAAATTCAAAAGTTAATCGTGAAATATCTGAATCTAGTAGGAGCCTTGCGAGGTGGACAATCGACGTCCTGCAACTCCGCGATGGTGCAGTGTAAATGTATTCCCGGACGTGCTCCAGAAACGAACTCAGACGGGACTCGGATGTCGCAAATCCTATCATCATCAATTGCCACATACACGGTGGCACAGTAGAAGTACACAGAACGACAACTCGACAAGTACGCTTTTAGAGAACCGCATTCTTCGTGAAACAACATTAGACAAACAAAAAGCTAGAAGAAGTAATAGGGTACACTCACTTCATCCAATGATGATGTTAGCCTTGAGGTCCTTTCCGTCCTCCTGGTGGAACTTGACCTCCATTTTCCTACCCTTAGCGTTGTCAAGTTGGAAGGACGAACGCTGCTTCTCCCGCTGCTCGGCCCTGCGTCCGTTTTCATAGTACTCAGGGTTGAGAGAAGCACCAGTGTCGTTCTTGAGATCGGGGACGATGTCACACCACCTCTTGTAGTTGTGGACGCCGACGACGACGACAAAGTTCTCGCCGGTGTCGGACTGGAGGCGCACGGTGCCAGAGGTTCCACTGTTGTCCATGTGAAGAATCATCTCTCCATCGACCATGGACCAGTGGCATTTGGTGTAGCAGGTCTGCTCGATGATGTGGAAGAAGGCGTTGGGGTTGGTCTGGAAGACGCGGAGGGAGATTTTATAACTCATTCTGTTGGATAAAGGGGCGTGAGCATGCGAACGAGGGGGGGCCAGGCAATGCGGGCGAACCTGGTTGAAATTTGGCTTGCGGTAGACAGGTGCTAGTCGATGGGTGGGTGGATGAAAGATCTAAGGAGAAGAAGAGCGCGCTGAGTGGTTTTATACCTGTGGGTGGCGAAAGAAATCCGAGCTATTTCGGTGTAAATTGCTTTGAATGCACGAGAGCCTCTGGCGTTCAACAGCCCAGCCCATACGTGCATGCAGTCACCTGCCCATCTGAGGCATACCGCAGAGATTTGCCGCCGTGGAGATGATCATGTTCCGGTAAATGACTTTGGGACCAGGTGACACGTTCTTTGAGGGAGCTGTTTGCACAAGTACAGCCGAGTTACTATCCAGCAGCGAAGAAGGCTCTGAAAATTTGCACAACGTGCAAGGAAATGTGACACCGCGAAAGGGTAACGTCATTCCAGGCGTCATTTCAAAGCACGAGAAGGAGCAAACATAGTCAACTGATGAGCGGAGACCATGAGAAAGGGTGCTCATAGTCAAATGGTAAGCGCAGGCAAGGCGTTCTACTTGCCACCTTCAGGAACTGAGATGCTCCGATGTGGAAGAGCCAATAGAAGGCATGGGGTGAGAATCCCACAGTCAACTGATGAGTGGAGATCAAGAAAGGGTGCTCATAGTCAGATGGTAAGCGCAGGCAAGGCGCTCTACCGCTTTTAGGGGCGGCGACTTTCCAAGATGGAAAAGCCAATAGGCAGCAAGGGACGAGACCCATTGCTTGTATGTTCGTTCGTCGGTAAGGTGGGCCCCACGCCGCTAACCAATCCACAAAGGAGTGCCGTGTGGGAACGGACACGTATTGAAATCAGCGGCCGCGTGTGACTGCCAAATATTGGGTGTATAACACTGGTGTGGAGAGGATAGATATAAACAGTGGAGGTGGAGGAGGGGGGGGAAGTAGGGCTGCGCAGGGTCAAATTGACGTTCGCGAGAAACCTCACGTAATCGCGGAGGAGTCCGAGGCCACGTGAGGCCACACGAACTGCTTTTTTGGGAAGGAGAGGCAGCGGGACGTCGATCTCATTGCGCCAGCTTCATCCGAGACCTAGAAAATGGCCGGAGTATATCCCAGTCGATGTATATAGTATTGCTGTCATTTTTTCCCAAGGGGCCGGGGTGAAATGTGCCGGCGCAAGGGCATCCGTCAGTTCTTCAAGCCAAAAGGGTAGGTGGCTGAGGTTGCCGCGTCGGCGCCACCCAGAACGTCAATCTCCCACGAGTGAACGTCAATTTGACGGGACGCAGCGGATTGCGCAGCTCGTTTTCTGGCCCAGGACCCCTCCTAAATCATCGAAAAACAGCATTTCACGACCATGGCCCGCCGGATTGACGTTCTCGGATTGACGTTCTAGCACAGCCGCTCCCCACGCTCTCCTGTGCTGCTCACTATGTTGCCCCGTCCCTCCTCCCTCTCATCCCTCACCGTCTCCCCCTATTTGTTTTCAACGCTATGGGCACTACAGGGCTCTGGGATGTACGTGTTTCATTTAACCTCCTGTTTGCGGCTAATCTGATCGTTACTCTAGGTTGTTGCTCCTGCCGTCCAAGTGGAGAACTTACGAGCACTCGTCCTCAGGGGGGGATTCAAAGTCAACGGAGGCCGCGCATTTCGTATGGGTATCGATACCTCGTAAGTGCCAGTGTTCTATGTTCTGTTCAACACTAACTTCAAGCAGCATATGGCTTGAGGGGCTACAGCGTACTGCTGGCCTGAATATCAGTGTGAACACCGGGCAAAATGCTGTCCTGCAGGCATTTTTCTGGCGCCTCACACACCTGTTATCACTCCCTGTTGCCGTTCTCTTTGTATTCGATGGACCAGATCGACCCGGCATCAAGCGAGGCAAGCAGGTCAAAGGCACGCCGCATTGGATGGAGAATGGTGCAAAGTCATTCATCGAAGCATTCGGGTTCCAGCACATTACAGTGCGTCCAATACCTTTTTATTTTATTTTTGCTCATCTAATCTAATACTGTTGACTCTTCAGGCTCTAGGTGAGGCGGAAGCCGAGCTTGCGGTTCTGAACAGCGTTGGCATGATCGATGTAGTCGTGACCGACGATTCCGATGCCCTTGTCTTCGGCGCCGTCAACATCATGCGCAAGTAAGTCAAACACTATCTACACAATTCAATTTGCTGATCATGCTTTATTTTATCAAGCTGGAATGATAGGCGTGATAAAGGGAACGTGTCACTTTATCGAGCAAAGGAGATACAGTCTAAAGTGCACAGCACCATGACACATGACGGCCTCATCCTGTACGCGCTTCTTGCAGGTGGGGACTACGACAATGTATGTTATGTTATTTTATTCTTTCTATAACAAATTTATGTTAACAAGCTGCGTATAGGGGGTTGAAAACTGCGGCAAGGCCACTGCCCTAGCTGCAGTCAAATACGGACTCGGAGCCTCGCTCCATACTGCCAGTTTGGCACCTGATATCCAAATATCGCTCGCAGCATGGCGTGAACGCTTGCGAGAAGTTCTCGCCTCCGACCCAGACGGCATTGCTGGTAGTCGCCGTCCCGCCGCCGCCGCCAACATCAGCAACACATTCCCCAGTCCAGAGGTTCTCAACGCTTACACTGCCCCCCTCTGTTCTGCCCAAGCAAGGTCTCAGACGTCTGAGCCCTTACTCACCCTTCCCGACCTGCTTCGCATCACGAGGCTGTGCGAAGAGCTCTTTGAATGGGCTATACCGGGGACCACATCCAAGAAAATATCCGAGCATGTATGGCCTGGGGCGATCCTCCGCATGATCCTAGCGGATATCGTTCAGAGTGATTCATCACCGGTATGTTCATTCTTTCACTCATCCACATTTGATACTGACTATCTACTCAGGACTTAGCTTCGGTAAACATGTGGCTCTACATGCTCTCCGTCATATTTTGGGGAAGTGCGATACACATGGCATTTCAGAGTTCAAGGCCGTCTTTCCCATCACATGCGTCTCGCAAGAGGTGCTCGGTGCTGATACCATCGAGGTCTGGATACCCTCCGTGGTATTCGAGACATGGGTCGCTGGTCACATATCACCAAAACTGCTGAGGGTTCAGACACCTGCCCTTTCACTCCCCTCTCGCCCAAGTCCATCATATCTCCGTCAATTGTCTGTATTCTCAGGGACGGACAGTCTTTTCTCGCGAGACCAGAGCGCCGCTACTGCCTCCAAAGACGCGACCACACCGCCTTATCACCAACGGCACGGCCCCAATGCTATCATTGACTTGACGGGGAGTACCCCACCGCCAACGTCTACAATCTCTCATCCCCCATTGGTTTCCGGTGCAGTCATAGACCTCACTGGCCCGCCCTCCCCAATCTTGGTGCCTCTTGAACTAGTAGGAGCAGTCATTGACCTGACCGCTGAGTAATGTGCTGTATTATGTATATTAGTGCCTGTAAATGTATTCTCTACTACTACTTTATCATTCTATATCATCCATTTGTTTAACTATCTACTTGCTAAGAGCACCAGTAGGATATGTGGTCGCATATTGAGTTCTACTCAGTTATGAATTTTCCCACGGATTGTTAACCGAGTTTGTGCGCTCTAAATCACTTCAAAAAAGTATCATCCTGACGAGTGAGTACATATGTATATAGCGTTTTTGAGTCAAGGTACCACGTTGCAGTGCAACAGAGATATGCCGCATTCTGAGTCGACGAGCATGACAGCACGGCGTTAGGTTCGGAGCAAGCCCGCTTCTCCGCGCCGGCGAGCCGACGACCTTCGGCCTGGAGAAGGGGCTTGCAACAAAGTGGCCGAAATAGCGAGGATGTTCCACGTCTCCTACCAAACCACACAATCCCTGAATCCAACCGGTGTTGCGGCAAGAAGTGTTAATTAGATGTATAAAAGTATTATGGCAGACTTATAATTTTATTAGGGAGCAGCCCTAGAATCCCAGAGCACGATAATGCAGAGCGACACAAGAAATCAGAAATCAGAACAGGAAAACTGCAAAGAAGCTTCGACAGCCTCGATAGCTCGTTTCCGTGGTATCGGTATAATTTAGCATAAGTCTGGAGAAGATAGAGCAGTCGGAATTTGTGGTTGTATTGCTATTCAGCAAACGAGCGAAATGGATTGAGACGGCTGGTCACATGACATTAATCGGCGGCGGTGCACGATCTCATTACTGTGAGCCGCAAAATAATTTAGGGGGCACGGATTCGCATTCTACCGCACTATGGATGTGGACCAACTTCAATTCAACACAGAATTCTGGGAAAAACATCTACCCGACATCCAGAACACAACGACAACCCCAGAACTCCGAGTGCATCTGGTCATATCTCTCATTATCCATCTCGCTCTCCCATTTCGCGCTGTGCTACTGTTTATGTTCACAAGCAATATCTCAGCCGTCAAAGAAAAGGCCTCGCGGTTTATGGCTTTCTCGGAAACCGCAAAGGACGAGGCCATCCGATTTCCACCCGCGGCTCTCTTCAATTTATGGCACACACGGTGGCCAAAGTCCCGACCCAAGCTCCACACATTAATTGTCAAGCCCTGCGGCGACGAAATCGCTCTTCAAGAGAGTGACTGCATAATTGAAGACATGAGCTTTCAAATTAATCTCGGGACACTCACCATTCGGGGAATCCGCGAGCTCCTGCAGCCCAAGATACTGGTCGAGAAATTTCGCCGTGCAGCACCGTTTATGTTTGGTTGGATGTACATATTTGCAGCATCCCCCAACCGATATCGCAGGGACAAGGAAACAGCGAGAAGGCGGAGAGCAGGGCCGGAAGCGCAGGCTGACGAAGAGGTGGATGGGAAGGACTTGGATGACGATCCCGATGATGAAGACTCGGGTGATAGGGGTGATTTCGACAGAGGGAGCCAAGGAGAGAACTGGTGGAAAGATCACAGCGGGTTCAGCCGTAATCCTATTTTTGTGAGTCTACTGCCACATATATTTCGCCGATGACATAGCTGAAAGCGCTGGTAGGCAATCGTGGTCGCCATTAGTATGCTGGCCTTTGCTCGAAACAGGGCAACAAACATCTTACCATTGATACTGGGCCTATTCTTCAAAATTTCGGGCACCAGCGCGCGCGTCATGACGATGCTCAGTAACGCCGGCATTTGCGTGTCGGGCATGACAGTTGAACGACTCAAAGCCCGGATTTCCGAAGACGCGATCAATCTAGCCGTTGAACTCATTAAGAGCGGCGGTTTATTCTACGTCATTTTCGACAACATCAACATCTTCATTCGAAAATCACAGCAGCGAATTACGAACCGTAACGACATGATACATGCCACAAATGCAGCAGTAATATCGATTGGCGAGGATGTAACAGCGGAGGACTTGGCCGCGAAGCACGCGCTCCGTGGTAAGCGTTCTGAAGCCACATTCGAAGATGTCATGCCTACCCCTGAAGACGAATCACACATGAAGGCGGCGTTTGTAGGGCTCATCGGGGACATGTTAGTGAGGTACTCGCCAAACGCGAACAAATGGGAAGGCCAGAAGCAGATGCTAGAGGAAATTGCAAAGGCGATGCCACAAGACCGCCCGCTGCCGGTAGAAAAGACGGATGCGAGGCCGTTTGGAGTTTTCGATGTTGATGAAGGTTCCAAGAAAGGACTCGTCAAGGTCCTCGAGTCAATACAACAAAGGTCGACACTGTCATCAGAGGAATGGTCAGCGAAGGTCCGCATCATAGTCGGTGATTGGCTTACATCCAATAACTTGCGAGCGGCACGACGAGATCGCAACGACGATATAAACGAGATGGAACGGCTCGGCTACCCTGAGGAGAACAGTGCACTCTGGCACAACGCTCTGCAGGCCAGCCATACCATGATGCGCACTCACTATGGTCACGCAGTAGATGATCCGACTTCCCTCGCAGCTCACAAAGGCCTCCTGCATCGCACATGGGATGTTTCGAAGCCCAACTATGCGGCATCAAAAGCCTTAATCCGACACTCTCTGATTGCGCGGCTGTTGCACTGTTCAATGTGAGATATGTATGTCGTTGATCTTGAGATAAAGCTGAACAACTTACTAGGGTTATCAATGGGATGACAACATGGTCGGAGTTGCAGTCATGGCGGCCCGATCTCGCCACAATCCAAAAGATCAGCCTCGAGATTTTCGAGGCTTTTGCAACTTCTGAATCTGCTGAGAAGGCGAAGAAAGGTGGTGATGACTGGCTGGCTCATTGCATCTACTTCATACGTGATGCCTTGATGTTCTGCGAGTTTGAGCATGCAGTCAGTCATGCAGACGCTGGGCGCGTCATCCGTGTCTTCAAATTCTGGGCACTGGCGTTTCGCGGAAGCGGACAGCACAACTATGCGCGAGAATGTGTGGAGGTCCTGGTCAAATGGAAATATGAACTCCCACCTGCTCTCCGTCTTGCTCTCGAGAAGTCTTGGTTTGTGAATAGATGGGGAGAGCCATCTCGCTGGATCGCGTCTGATCTGTATCTCGAGCAGTTAAACTTCTGGGTTAAGGTGAGCATACCAGATTTGATACAGCAGGAACTTACTAACACCATGATCTACAGCGAGTCTTCATTGCACAAGGAAATGGTGTCACAGTTGAGTACATCATGTCAAAAGGATCAGCCTGCATCGAGGCTTTCCGGGACATTTCTCACAATGTCGCGCGCTTCTTTGGCGACCCGGATCGAGCCCGTCGGCACAAGGAATTGAAGTTCCAGGAAGACATAAGAGTCTTGGTGGAGGACATGATCAGGAAGAACTTGCACGTGCTGCATGCAGAAGGTCACTTTGTGCCGGCGCCTCCACCAAAGGTCACCAAATCAAGGACTGTCAACCTGAAGACCAAAAGCTCAGAACCACGATCAGCCATCGGGGATGTTTGGATTATGGGGTATCAGATCTGGCAAGAGGGTAAGTTTACTGACTTCTTAAAGTCAACTACATATGATCCTGCTCTCGGTTATCCGGTATCATCGACCTCCGACTCGGCAACAAGAGTTGACACCAGCATATTTGACAATGGTACTGTCTTTGATCAAACGGAGAATCCATTCGATTTTGAAGGCCACGAGGATCTACATGGAGACGAGATTGTGGGAGGTTGCCCGGGGGTGGGAGGGCTGGGCGGGGGTGATGAATTTTCGACTGGAGAAGAGACTGAGGAGTGAACGAGCTCGGGGGCTCACGGGCCAGAGGTATAGCACACGAGGCACTTATTGATCATTAATTGAATTATTTGTAAATGGCTGTGTGCTATATATAATGTCAGGATTATACGAGTTTCGCAAAGAAGATGGAGTAAGTAAAGGAGGAAACGGATATGCGGATATAGGGGGATCAGAAAAATCAGAAGGATTAAGGGAAGGGGTACGACTTTGACGACGGGAGTACGAGGGTGTGTAGTTAAATTGGTTATACATAGGACTACTAGTGGTCATTGGCCGTGGACGAGGAGTTGTGGTTTGAGAGTTGTAAAACTGAGCAGTGGGCATGGGGCCCATATTATGAAAGCTGTACGGAGTCGAGGTTGAGCCAGACACTATGAATGGTGGCTGAGGCTGCACAGATGAAATGGCATTGGTGCGATGGTGTGTGTATGAAGGAGTGGTACCAACATGATGATGTGGTGTAGTTGATGGGAGAGAATAGGGCTGCGGGGCCGGGCGGATGCCAATCTGATTGACATGATGGTGTGACACAGGTGACGCGGGTGAGGTTGGTAGCGGGGAAAGGCGGAAGACACTCTCATATGTCTGCATTGGAGTGGTGGTCGAGGAAGGCACTGAAATTGGACCAAAGCTTGGCTGTGGAATTGGGGTGCTTGCATCATTAGGACGGCTCCTCTTCTGGGTGCGACGATCTGACTCCGGTGTGCGACGAATCAGTTGAAGTCCATCGCGCCACTCAGAAACCGTGAGTGCGATGTCCTCGATGTCGAGATCTGAAGAGACGTCCAGTGTGACCACTTTGAGGATCTCTTTCTTGCCGATGTTTGAGATTTTAAGGAATTTGCCACAGTTAAGCAGCAGCTTCTCCATCTGTTTGGGAGGGAGCCCGAAGTCCCGTGATATGAGCACACTGCTGCCCAGCCGTGCGTGGCGAATGTCAAGCCATGTATTCAGTGCTGTGCGAAGCACTGCCTTGTCCGATTGTGAGATTGGCTGAGGTCCCTTCAAAGGTTGGAATGCGGGAGCTGCACTACCCACGGAACTGGTGGATACATGAGAAAGTGCTGATGATGGTCTTGATGGTGGATATGCTAGTGGATGGATAAAGTTGTCCGCGAACGCGTACAGCCGCGCGTCATTAGGCCCCGAAGGCGAGAATGGTTCAAGTAGAATGGGATGGCATGCGCTGCAGCAAAGGCTGTGGGGCACGTTATTGACGGGGCCCAGCACAGTCCAGCACAGCTCATGAGTTGAGCGCTGTGACCGTTGACCAACAGAAGGGGTCGTGTTGTTGGCGAGGCAGGAGTAAGTGGATATATAAGTTTTTGGGCGAAACATATCCGCGAAGACATCATGGCAGCACCCTAACGAAGTATGTCAATACATGGAACAACAAAGCGAAAGAGGATCTTACTGTTGTCGGAAGCCGCGTTGATGAAAGCCTCAACTTTCGAGTCTAAATTGGCCCGCTGTGTTGTCCATGTCTTCTTCTCCACCTTCACTTTTGCTTGACCCTTTGCGCGCTGCACCGCGAGACCGAGAACAGGCGGTGTCGGCCTGAATGCCCACTCAGGAACCAGTAGGAGGCAGGTGCCATCCATGGTGCGGTTACGAGCCGCTCGGCCCCACCGCTGCGCAAGCACCGAGAGTGTTTCGGGAAGGCCAATGACCACGGAGTAACGTATATCTGGCACATTACAGCCCATCCCGGCGGCATCTGTGGCACACAATATGCGAATCTTGCCTGTCATGAATTGATCCCAAGTTTGGGCCTTCCCGGCCTCCGACCCATCTGATGAGAATGGTTGCACGCAATCACGAAGATGTTCGGGGAGAACCTTGCGAAGGGTACGTATCGCTAAACGACACGCCCCCTCACTCGGAAAGTAGAGGATGGCCTTGTCAATGGCCTCGCGAAGGGTTGCTGCATTAAGAACAGCAGGAAGGATGTTGAGGATGTCTAGTACAGGGTTGGTGGGGTTTTGGAGGACACGCGTGAGGTAGGTGAGGTTGTGTCTTCGAGAGCCGATGTCGAGCCCCCAGAACGGGCGATGGCCGAATCCGAGTGTCTCCCAAATAACATCGAACGTCTTCGACGAGCACGTCGCAGTGCACGCGACGAATGGCACCTCCTGTCCCGTGTAGTTACGTAGTGTGTTGAGCTGTCGGTACAAGGGGCGGAATTCATCACCGCTCCACTCGTCGACACAGTGGGCTTCATCAACGAAAATGGCCTGTAGCTTGCCCCGAAATCTTGAATCCTTCCAGAGCTTCGTGAACGAGTCCGATAGGGCCATTTCGGGGGAGATGTAAATGAGCTGTGCGGTGGTGCGCGCTGCCTTCCAGATCGACGCAGTGCAGCTGTTATCTTCATTAATCATGACCGCGTCAATGCCCTTTAATTTGGCCTGGGCCACCTAATTTAGCTGATCAATATCATAAGTCCTGGTAGTTAATTATTTCAAACACACCTGATCTCGTTCCAATGCTTTCAGTGGGCTAATTACCACTGTCACTTTACTCTTCCCTCCTAATGCTGCAAGGGCCTCAAACACCAAGCTTTTCCCAGACCCGGTGGGAGCAACAAAGATGCTGTCATAGCCAGATGAGATGTGGGAGATCAGTTCCACCTGCCAATCGTCAGGTATGAACTTCAGTCCCAGTTTCTTGATCATCTTCTTGCTGATTTCAGATCCAGAAAGACTGTCGGCTTTAATGCCTTGCAAGCGTTTCGATTTAGGAAATTTGTGTCGTCTAGGGGTCCTGGGAGATCTGGGAGCAGGTGCAGGCCGAACTTTTGTAGGTGTTTGGGGCGAAGGAGACGGCATGGTTGTTGTGGGATGAGCGAAGAGCGGTGGACGCGACTGACTTAGCGCCCAAACGCGAAACTGACCAGTTTCGCGTCTGCGGCGATCGAGCTACTGTATGAGTCCTTATACACACAACACAATCACATTATGCGAGATGTAAAAGCTAATTAGTGTACAAAGTACACTATTCCGCGATATGACCGGGCGAAACTTTATTTACTCGCGTTGAACACACACCAGGTAGCACGCCGTAAAGCGTTCAAAAATATGTTGAGAGTTGAATGTACGGCCATCTCACTCGAATCATACGTCAACGGCACAAAATCTGATTCGAGGGCTATCTAAGTTTGCTTCGGAATATTGGATTTCTCAGCGAGAAAGAGAGCTTTGGGAGGATCGTTGAAGCTGCAGCGCGTTTGGAACGTCCTGCCATATCTGACCATCTTGTTACAAGCCCCTTCTACGAAGGTGAGTGAAACTCCCAGAATGGTAAGAGAGCACGTTTTTCACACGTTTTCCACGTCTCACCCTCGTGGAAGGGGCTTGATCCGAACCTAGCACGGCGTGGTAATTATAAATTGGTTAAGAGCTCAGGGGTTTTCCTATGCAGGACATAATACCTCGACCCACGGTCTTGATCCTCCATCCTACGCCCGGAAGTTGGCGACGTTCTCGTGTTCCCGGCGCTTGCAGTGGCGGCACACCTCGAACCAGGCCACCTCCCGTATCCGCTATTTTACCCCGTCGAACCAGACGCTAGGTGTTCTGCACCCGCCCATGAGCCCCGTTCGTTTTTCTACACACTACTTGGATGGTGTCTCTGCTCGCCACACGAGCACAGGCATCATCCCCAGCCCGAACCTTCCCCCTCACCTCCGTCCCCCAAACCGCCTGATCACCCTTAAAATCTTACGCGGTTAATCCTTTATTTACATAACATGAGTGTCTACTACCCGGCCCTACCCGGACCACCCGGTAAGAGCTTCGGCCCCGAACCTTCCGCCACCCCACCCATCCCATCTGCCCAGGCACGCGTCATCGGTATTATTTTACATGACGCCTACCACCACCACCACCACCAACCAACACGCTCGCCACCCCTTCGCCCGGAAGTTGACGACGTTCTCTTGTTCCCGGCGCTTGCAGTGGCGGCACATCTCGAATCAGGCCACCTCTCGCATCCGCTACTTCACCCCCTCGAACCAGACGCCAGGCGTTCCGCGCCCGCTCATGAGTCCCGTTCGCTTCCCTCACCAACACACTCGCGCGCCCATCAAAGACGCACGCACACCACTTCCCGCGACGGCGTAAGTGAATTGCCTCGATGCGTTTTTCGTACGCATCCTCGTGCGGCTCCGGCGTCGGGTACTGCTTGCTCTGCCGCGCCGGGAGGATCCCGGGCTCCGACCACTTACACTGCCACTAAACCACCTCCTTTTACAAGCGACGGCACACGGCACACTCAAACCTCAGCCAGATGCTAGAGAACCCGGACCGCTCCCACGAAACCGAGCCCTGACTAAGGACGCGCAAACATCTCTCGTCACTTACATCCTTACCCTACCGTCAGCTAGAACTTGCGTTTCC
>KV417670.1:67578-87465 GCA_001630335.1 Athelia psychrophila
AGCTTCGTGAACACGGTTTCCACGGTCGCCTTAAGGGTTTGACCTAGCGTATAACCTAGTACCTAGCCATTCGATAAATAATGTAAAACTCAGAATGGTATTAATTCTGAAGAGCTGACAGTCGACGCTGTCAGTTTCGGGGAAGTGACCGTTCCTTTTCGTAGGATCGCTCCAATCCCGTAGTATATTAAGGCGGGTTTTTTACGCGCGGCGTTAATCAGTGTTCAAACCCGCTCTTATACCAGCACCGTGTGTTGGCACCCGGCTCTTGGGAAAGTTTGGGCCACTTATGTGACCTTTAGGTAGGGATCGACATGGACATACGGTTATGTACTAATCAGATGCAGCGGCGTTCCATAACACGATAAGAAATTAAAGTTAACCAAATTTGATTTAATACTGAGGACCGTCCATGCTCGACCACTTCATCAATGGTCACGGGCGCGTTACCTACTTGGATGGTACTTCTATGATATATGGAAGTTGTTATGAAAGCTAGGATTACTTCTCGTATGCAGCGTCGGTGCGTTCGCGTTTGTCCTCCTGGTTGTAACGACCCGCCCGATAAGAGAAGCAGAGTACGAGTACGAAAATATGACACAGAGCTACGAGACGGACGAAGCTATACTGCTTCGGGAGTTCTAATGGACCCGTCTGCAGAGGAAACTTATACTAGAACGCTGTTTATGTGGTTATCAGGCGGAGTTAGAAGGTAAGGCCTTTTGGGTAGTTTTACCTCCAAGCAACGACATTTAGTCTATAGAGCCATACGTTTGACTAATTGATGTTTAGCGCTGTCCATAAGATGGTAAGATAGAGATAGGTCTGTTATTTGCTGGGACCGACACAGGGCAGTGTGAAAAACGGTTTACCACCCATCGGAGTCCACCTTTCGTTCCGCCCATACACAAAGCTTTCTTCGCCCCCTTATCCAAATCGAGACTACCGAAACTCTTTTACCACTCATGAGTCTTGATTAACTTGTTCGTCTTAAACTGGACGAGTACGACAAATCTGAAGGCTCAGTAAGGAACTGACGAAGTCCGCCTTGGAGCGGCTCTAACCATAGCTAGGAGCAGGTATACCGTGGGTAAGTAAAGCTGCACCTCCTACAGTCATGGAGCGGTACCAGAATGCGACCGGAATAGCATGGTAGACACTGACCCCTCCCACCCGACTCTTGAAACTATTGGGGCCTTGGTATAAGTTCATAGAGAATAGAACCTGACTGTGGGGGCCATGACGAGCTTTCCTAATAAAATTAGGTGAATCCGGCAACTCACTGGGTACGTTGTCGACGCCAGCATGAACGGTAACACGAATTTCTAATCCATCTATATATGTATATAACTAAAGTGAGACTTATGTTTTTTTAACATCGCTTCGTTTCAGGCGCACTAATTCATCTCTGTATGCCGCATTTGAGCAGATTAGTTCACGCCAGAGGGCTCCTGCTCAGGCAGCTGCTGTCGCTCCCGCTGTCGCTACCACAACTAGGTTTATCCATTGGAAATACGTTACATCATGTAATCGGCAGCAGCTCTGCCGCCTCGCATTATCATTCAGGTGACCACTATTGTTTTATAATCTATGCCTGTTGCTACTCCCCTCTCGTCAACTACATCTTTTTTTGTACTGGGTCAGATGGTGTATCTTCCGCGACGCTTGCGCTTGTAGAAAACGGAATTCTGCCGTTTGAGGTACTGTAAGGCAACTCCTCATCTGCTGCAGTCTCGATACCGTCGATATACAAGCAGAGGAAATCAACAAAGTTGTCCCAGAGTCTACTGTTAGTGTTAGCAAGTCTTATCTGCGCGGCCTTACTTCATGCTCACCTGCGATACTCGTTCTGAGTACCAGCGACGATCACATCGGCCCACCTGTAAGTGTACCTACATCATGATGTGGACGTATTAATCACAGCAGACATCGTGATGTTTACCTATTCAATGGGGCCCTTCATAGTAAGAAACATCACGATGCTCTCCTAAGCATATATATCGGGTACAGAGTATTATATACATGGTAGAGCAATATTATTACTTATAGCGCAGGTGATGGGCCGAAAATGTGACCGAATCAGATCGTGAATTCAACTGGCTCAGTTTGGGCTGATTCATAGGTTCAGCCGCATTTAAGAAATGCACATGTGACAAGACAACGATGATGGAATTGATGGGATTTACAATTTCTTATGTAGTCAACACATACATTGAAATCATAGATTGTGCCGTGTCCACGTCAACTCCAAAAACACGAGTCAGATGCCACACCAAGTAATTAGTAAGACGCTGGACGTTCTCCGCCTGTAACACCACCTCCTCCTGCATTCGGACTGCGCGCGCCTTCGCTCGGCATTGAGCGCATGTAAAATTTAGCTGATCTTCCATAGCTGCAAAGCGTAGTCAGTATCTGCTTATCAAGGTTGAAATGAAAGACTACTCACTATTAGTGGTCTGCTGGAGGAGCCGGATGCGCGTGGATGAAGGGTGTCGGAGGGGAAGGATGAAAGAAGTGTTCAGTGAAAGTCGCCGTTAGGAAGCGCACGCACAGACCAGTTTAGGGCCGGTGAAGCCAGCTCCCATCTAGTAGTCAGTGTCTTCGTAGTCTTCGGCGTTGGCGCTGTCGGTCCAGATATCGATTACGGCCTGCGGGCCTTCGAAAACCTTCAGCTCCCATCCTGGCTCGCAATTGACGATGGGTTGGGCCAATGCCCTGATGAGCTCCCATTTGTCACTCCATTCTGCCGCCATGTGTACTTCAATGCCTGCTTGCTGAGCGGCATATGCATGAAGGCCTTCGGCAAGCGTTCTGTCAGCGCACGCCGAGAGGTTGCGCCGACCCAACTGCTCAAGCCACCAGAGCTGCTTTGAATGGCAGAATTGCAACACTCGGCGCATCTCCTCCTCCAGGAGGGCTACCTCTTCCCACCAGCGTGTAGCCCGCGCGTGCGCTTTGGACCATTCAACACGCAGAGCTTGTGTTTGACATTAACCGATGCAAGTAAAGGAGATCAACGCAAAAGCTTACCTTTCTTAGATATGTCGTCACCGATCTTCTCGTGGCCTACACCGTTGTACCAAATCCAAGATGGTCTGCGGCTCCCTTCTCCTATAGTTGAAGTCTGAGCTTGAACTCTGCCCTCAGCAATGGTGCTCGTTGGGTCAAGTCCAAGTCCAAGTCTCGAACGTAGCTTCTCCTGCTCATGCACCTCCTGCGCTGTGCGCTCCCTCTCGTTCAATGCCCTAACGTCGGACTTGTCCAGCGGTTTCAGTACAATCTCCCAATCCCCTGGCCCGTGCAACGTCATGTAAGCGCCGCGCGCCCGCCGATATCTCAGCTCCGCCGCGCGAACTTTGTCATCAATGCGAGCCTGCACTTCACGGGCTCGCGAGTTCCTAATCTGGCCGGTAATGTTCGCCTTTTTGAAGCTGTTGGAGAACGATCGTGTGCGTAGGTGGTTGCGCATGTCCTCTAGAGCATCGATGGCCTCTGCCCACCGAACACGCTCTTCCAACTCGGCAAGTTCGGGCGGGCAGTACTTGCGGCGATCCACGACAGACAGCTCTGATGGCATGAAAAGTTTACTCTCTTCTGGGTGACCGTATCGCCCACCGTCGGTAGACACGTCAGCTGCTTGTGCGTGGTTTTCCCAAACAAAGCCGGGCATGACAATGCGCTGTGTTTCCCGGTAAGCCTGGATTTTCTTTAGACACGCCGTGCGCAGCTCAACAATTGAGGTCGTCTGTATCAAAGTAGCTTTTTTGAAGCCTTTGACGTCACGTCGAATGTTTTGCCTGAAGTCCAAGTCAGCAGGTGTAGGCGGCGTCAAAAGTCACGAGAAACCCACTGTAGCGTCTGTATCTCAGTAGCATTGATGATAAATGCCGCCCAGCTAACTTTGTGCATTAAGCTGGTCCCGGCCTCAACACGAGCCTTCTCTTCTTGGGCCATCATCAGGCGCACTTTATGAAGGGTTAGATCTGTTTTAAGCGTGAGCAACAGGTAAGAGCGGCCAGCTGTTTTCTTACCCGACTTAGGCAAGCGGTAGGGGTCCTCTTTTGATTTATCCAAGTTCCACGCCTTCAGGTCAGCTTTCATCAGCGCCAGCTCTTCTGGGACCTGTTCCTCGAGAGAGTCCGTGAAGGCTATAAGGTCGCGTTGTGTCTGACACGCCTCTGGGATAGCGACAAGGAGGCGGCGAAGGAGGAGGTTTCCTGTATGTACCGGTTAATAAATAAGTCTGGAGCAACTTCGAGTACTTACCTAAGCCGGTCGTCTTTCTCCAATTAGCCCAGCCACAACAGTCGTCTAATGTCTCCCATCGGTGCCCTGGGCCCATCTCTGCGGTGGACGGGGCTTGTCCGTTAAGTTCGTCCCAATTCCGTTCAGGGCCTTCCCCTTCTGTGCGACCTACTCCAGGACAAAAATTGAAATTGAAATTGCTTTGGCATTTCTCTGCGTGCGCTTGAAGATGAAACTTGGGCACCATAGTGTGGAATTGGCGGAGCAGAGAAGATGGTATGTGTAGCGCGCGTGGCAGTAGGGGCATACGGCGAAAGAAATTCAAAAAGTATGAACAAGCGACGTCGTATGATGAGCAGACCATTTTCAGCCCCACGCCTTGCAGACTTGAGCATAGCAGATAATCCATATTGCACTGACTGAATACCAGGTTAGTTAGCGGACAAATTTAAAACTGGTAGTGACGCACCGTTCCCCCTTCTGTAAGTCGCCGACCCCCAATGGCCGGAAGAATTGGTGCCGTGCACAACTGACTGCTGCCATGCCAGTTGCACGAAGCCCCTTCGATCTCTTGGTGAGCATGTTGAGAAGGGCCTGGAAGCCCACACATGACTCTACCTGACACACTGTTCATTAGCATGTATCTCTCAATTGTAGATGAAGCGATGCGTACGTCCACTGCATCAACATAATCCTTGATGAAGTCGGCGTAGGGCTGATTGTCGACAAAGTAGGCCCAACCAGGGTTGAGTGTGGTGTCAAGCGCCCCGGTGCCACGGATTTTACTACGAAGCCGAAAGTTGGCATCCATGGCAACAGTCAACATATAGAGCCAGCTTGCGGGGAAAAGACTTTAACAACATGGGTTTAGGCAAGAACGTGAAGACTTACCCCTTTTCGGGAGCTGCCTGCTGCCAACCCGCTGGCAGATTCATCGTGGGCTGAGGGCAGGCGCGGCAAGGGATGGCCAGTGCGCCAGGAGGTGTCCCCTTAACACCCGCTGGGTCGTACGCCCGCCCAGCGCGCTTGACCATCTTCGAATGGCGATACTCCCGAACCATGATCATCCAGGCCGGTAAACGTGGCTATCATCAGATGTCATTAGTGGTTAAATGGGAAAAGAAGCGCAAAAGAGGTCACTCACGGGAATGGCGTGAAGCTCGGTACTATCAGTCATGTACTCGAGGGTCCGATAGAAGCTGAAGGGCGTGAGCTTGCCCTGCAAATTGAGTGTATGGAACAAGCGCAAAACTTCCATAGTTGCACATGATCTGGGCTGGAGAGGAGTTGCCGGCCACCAGCCAATGCGGAGGAGCTGCGTATGGCGTTCTACGTCCTCACAGGAGCACCAATCAACTTGGACGAGGTGGATGCCATTGCTGTGCACCACCGTGAAATCGTCACGGCCAACTTGTCGCCTGTGACAGAGACTGCCTGGCGGGTGCCCTAGTTGCACACGTAGACCGAGCGCCTTCAACGATGAATGTTGAAAGAACAGACCATTCCACAACTAAGTTTCTCGAGCATGAGTAAATTTACGCTGTGACAAAGGGACTTCCATACCTCGATCATGTGAAGTGGTTGCATGCGGTGCTTCTCCAGAATGCATGAACTGCACCAGAGGCATCCGTGCAAGCAGTCTTTGCAGCGGTAAATGGGGTGCGCGATATTGCATCCCGCGCAAGAGGCTTGAAGCCTCCCCCTCCCCTCCAACCCCATCATCTCGTCAATGTAATGTTCACGGTAATCAACCCATGTCTTTAGCGGTGCGTCCTGAAAATTACAGTGAGGAGGTGCTTTGAATGAATGAATGAAAGGACATGCTGAGTTCTCGTACCGCTTTGCTTTCTCATGCGGGAGAACTGTGATACCAGCTGGTCCAGCTACAGGAGCGGCGGCAGATCCCTCTAAATCCTCGTCCGGCGTAGGAGCACTGCCCATTCCACCTCCCTCCCCATCCTCGTATTCAAAAGGCAGGTCATAAAACTCCTCTTCAGGAACGCTGTGTGCACCTTGAGCGTATGGGTGGAACCGAGTACTTGTGCTGGTGTTGCTGCGACTGCTGGTACCGGACATAAGGTTTGTCTCTGTTGCGAGTGTACCGCGAGTAGCATGGTTCCATAGCGGCTCATAATTTGAGCGACGCATGAGTAGCCAGGAGAGAGGGAAAGAGTGTGGCGCTGACTGTCGCGTCGCAGACTTCAGCAGGGCGTAAGGTAGTACCAGGAGCCAGGAGAAAAGGGGCAAGAGCACGGGGCTGGCCTTCGCGTCAGGTTTCAGCCAAGGATAAGATACTAACAGGAATGATCAACCGAAGAAATGTGCATTACTGCCGGTTGTTAGTTCAACGATTCCACTAGGCTACTTCACATAGGACGGCAGTTACTCATGGTGCATAGATTTTCTCCGAAGTTAATGTAAATCATTATCATTTAATTAATGTACATCCTGCTATATAACTAATGTATACGACCGTAACTTTTCCCATGGATCCAAGTACCAATACAATGCCCTGTAGGTGCGTGACCTGTCCCATATTGCTTTGCACCACCTACAAATAAAATTTGTTCATAGCTTCGCCCATAGTTGACTCACGTGGTAAGTCAAGAAGTACAATGTCCCAGGTATGGAAAATATACATTCAGAATGACACCTATTGGCGAGTGCATGCAAGCAAACCACAGGTCACAGCTGATGAGAAAGATCATGAGCTAAGAGAAGCGCCTGAGAATTGAAGTAGAACTTACTACTCGCCGCATCATCACAGTCGGCACCAAGGGGAAGGAACAATCACAGCTGATGAGAGAAAGGTCATGAGCTAAGAGAAGTGCCAGAGAATTGACGGAGAACTTACCACTCGCCACATCATCACAGCCGGCACCGAGGGGAAGGACCGGTCACAGCTGATGAGAAAGGCCATGAGCTAAGAGAAGTGCCAGAGAATTGATGTAGAACTTACCACTCACCACATCATCGCAGCCGGCACCGAGGGGAAGGACCGGTCACAGCTGATGAGGAAGGCCATGAGCTAATAGAAGTGCCAGAGAATTGACGTAGAACTTACCACTCGCCACATCATCGCAGCTGGCACCGAGGGGAAGGACCGGTCACAGCTGATGAGAAAGGCCATGAGCTAAGAGAAGTGCCAGAGAATTGACGTAGAACTTACCACTGTGTTCAACTTTCTCGATACGCTCCCGCGACAAGTTGTGTGTGCTGAGTCCGTAGCAGGCTAGAAGAACAAAGAGCGTAACATTGTCGAGAGGCGTGTAACATTAGGAGCGCCTGAGTGGGAGAGGGGATGATGATGGAAGTGGGAAAAACAAAACGTCCAGACTTGCAAGGCTTATATAGCCGATACTGATTTAGGGGAGGTCAACATCACTGGTTACCATCATACATCAAACAATTGCAACACATATATCCGGTTGGTACCCAAAACGAACAGTACCTCCTTTCGTCAACCTTAGCTTTTTTAACCCGCCCCCCTCCCGCCCCCCTCCCGCCCCCCCAACATTCCATCTCTAAGCTTCATTAATGGAAAATAATCTGCAAAAAGGAGAGCGGTGAGCTGGAGTGCATATCTCAATCATAATGCGGGGCACTCATTTCACAATCAGATGGAACAACCTTGACTACACATTTTTCGAGAGCCTTGCGGCAGAATTTCAGCCATCTTACGACAAATCCTGTTCAAATAAACCTTCTAATAACAGCCCCTCGGCGGGCCAGGCGGCCGATGTTCAAGTGCAAAGCAGGGAAGATGGAATCAGGAAAGACGTGTCGCAAGGTGGTGTACATGGCGTAGTATTTTCCGGGTCTGGACAGGGACGTTGAACAGTGTAAGGAGGTAAAAACGCGCGACATTGAGTTCAGGCGAGCCCTCGCCACTGCCGGCGCTCAGAATGCGCTGTAGACCCCCACTTCATGAACATTCTCTAAGTAAAACACCATCACTATAGACACATGAGTGCAAATTTTAAACCGTAACGAAGCCGGGTGAGCAATAACGTGTAAAAGGCGTGAAGGCCAATGAGCTCCCAGGTTAAGAACTACCGCGGCGCAGCACCCGGCTGCGCGATTTGGGGGTCTGCGGAGGGGTGCGGAGGGCAAAGGGAATTTGCCTGGGGGGTAAGTCAGAAGGGAGGAGGCAGAGGACACCTAGAGTTTACGCACCACTTAGAAGTACCAGCGTGACCCTCATCCTGGATGGCCTCGCTGGTGCCGAAGTGCGCAGTAGACTTGAACCGGGCAGCAGACAACCGGTCTCCGAGGGACTTGGCCGTGCTGCAACACATGAGCGGTATAACCTCCCGGAGCCTGCGAAAACTTACCTCGAGCCTTCACTGGAACCTCCATCTTCGTACTCGGCCTCTTCTTCATCCCCAATCCCTGAGTAACCCCAAGCGTGTTCCATATCACGCATACGGCTAACAGCTCGGGCGTATAGTTGTGATATGTTGCGATCCCTGATGTCCTGGTCTTGCTGGCGCGCATTTGCCATGACCTCGCGGGTATGAACCAAGCCCTCCCGGGTAGCGACTTTGTTCAGAAGCGAGAGCTCGCCGGCAAGCCTTTCTTGCAAAGCAGCCTCGCGAGCCTTGAGGTCCCGCTCGCGCGCAGGAATGTCTTGCAACAAGCCGCATAGCCGCCACTTTAGGACCTTGGCCTCCTGAAAGCGAGAGCGCAAGCGCTGCTCTCGGATGTCGAGGTAGTGCTCCCGTGCCATGAGAGAATCACATTGCGAGATGGTGCAGTTCAAGTCTGCCATTGCGGCGGAGAGACGGGTTGGTGAGGGGAGGGGAGTAGGGGTCGAAGAGGAGTACGTTGTGAGGGTCGAAGAGAGACCTTTCAGAACCCGAGTTCATCAAACCCGCATTGATGAGCCAAAAGGGGGTGCAAGGGCGGGAGGTCATGACTCGTTGTTGCGTGCACATGCAGATTGCCTGTTGGCGGGCCTTTCCTCAGACGCCTGTATGATTCATTCCATTTCTTTCACGAGTCTTTATGAGGAGGCAACGGCGCTGAGGCTTGGAACTGTAGTATAGAGAGGGACCCGCAGCTGTAGCCAACGTCGCACAGCGTTTGGGGGCTACGGGCTACTGCATAGATTAGCAAGCATGAAATATGTAGATATACACATTACTCATCAGATCGGGAGCAGCCTTCCATCCATCCATTCCGCTTCACCTACGTTGCTGGAGCCATTGAAGTGGTTGTAGAAAGAGTCGCTAGGCTCAGCCACCAATCGGCACGATTTGTGTGTCGCGTCGGCGGCCCGGCCAACCGTCGTGGTGGCCGTGTGTCGTCGTTCACCCGATAGCGGCCTCCCACTTGCACTGCAGTGATATTCCTCTTTCACATACATAGAATAGATATATAATTACATACACCAGGTGTTGGAATTGAAATCAAGGCAAATTTGAGAGAGATCAAGACGATAGATCTGCGATTGCCCAATTGGAACGTCGTTATCTAGTGTTTCGCTTTTCTTTCTCTTCAATTCGATCTGTGGCAAATGCATTAGATCACACATTGGATTACATGTATAGAGTAGTTATAGAACACCCTCCAAATACAGATATTTGAATATTGATATTGTGGCCATCGCGCAGCGCAGGTTCGTAGTTAGCGGCAGTATCAGACTAAGTATCAGTCGCGAAACTCTGTTGTGATCGTGGTCTTTCTGCATATCCTGGCTGCCCCCTTTTCCACATTTCTTTTAATGAAATTCTGTCTTCTAGAACACATTTATATACACTACTACAAAGTATTACAGCTCTCAGATGTGTTTTATATTAGATTACACTTGTGTGAGACCCTAGTTTAGGCCCATTTCCATGCAATTCCCTTGGAGCGTCTCTGTGGCTCCAGGGGTCCTTTATATATGATTCTTTCCCCAGTTTCTTGATGAGATACATTATAAATGGTATTAATGACCCACAGTCGGCATACAGAACACTCTGGGGCCTTGTATATGGACTGTAGAGCCATCATATTACCCGAGCTGAAAATATTCCTCATATGAGCTTGTACACTCTAATTAGGCTTGATCCTGTCCTTGAGAGTTGTAATAGACCATATTAAAGGCTTTGAAATGATATGGATAACACGCCGGCATCAAGAGGAATATACAGCGTGCATACATGAGGGGAAGTCATTAAGTTCATTAAAATACCCATAAATCCAAGGCCCTGATGGAATTACCTCCACTCTGCATATATATTTGGTAGTGAGTAACATATATAAACGATTCCCAGACTGACAGGAAGCCTGAAATTCGATACGAGGAAGACGAATGGTGTTGCAAAGTTGAGTGGCTGAAGTTCAGCCACTCGGATTTCCAAATGCGGACCCATTTCGATCAAAGACACGGCCTGTGGTCGTCTCTTCCTTACCCTCTCACCACCGCATCCCGGTCCACCGTCCACCGTCCTCACCTTCAAATCTCCCAGGATCAACTGCAGTGACCACAGAGCCCCGCGTTGGTAAGCCTCTTAATACAGAATATATTTTGATACCTACTAACGACCTTTTTACAGTCGTTTTTTGATCGTCGCCCCAACTCACGGTCCAGCCCTTACGCGGGCACCCAGCCCACTCGCAGCATGCACCAATCACATGCGCAACCATACAGCCCGTATGTACGCCCGCCCGCAATCGGTTCCCACACGCACATATAGCCAGCCCGTACGTGTGCGCACACCAGCCCCCATACAGCTCCCAAGCCTCGTCGCCAGCCGCCGCGCGTGCACTTACCCAGCTCACACGCACGTTCCCTGTGACAGCTTCCTGTTCCATAGCCTCATGCGCACCTCCTAGCCCCCATATGCCCTCCCTATCCCCGTGCGCGCTCCCCCGCCTTCACACCCGCCCCTAAACGCGTAACACAGCCCAATGTGTAATCCCCAGCCCGCACAAAGCTCACGCCGGACACACGCGCGCGTGCCCATACTGTAATATGTCCCATATGTATCAATCTAGCTACTAAGTTAGACGTTATCCCGCATGTACATACCGTCTATGAGAGCCCTGATGTTATTCTATAGTTTTTTAATCACAACTTTTTTGGGTTATCAAGTACAAAGTCGAGCTCGTCGTCGTCGACGATGAGCGCACAGGTTAGTCGTTGCTTACTACGAACAACTGGGACGGGTGAGGTCTCAGTTCAGTGACACTGTGGCGATGTCAGCCAAGCGCTGGGCGGACATAAGCCGTGCTCACGTGCCAACGAGGCTGAGATCTGAAATGTGAGGTTTATCATGGTAAACGCATTGGCGATCATATTGAAACAGGCAGATGTCATTAAAAGTGTGTCTTAAACACTCTCACATTGTGAGAATTCCTTAGCAAACCGCAGGGAAAGTGAGAGGGTGGATACAAGGCCAGACTTAACATCTGTCCCAAATTGGACGAAATTGTGGCTGAATTATTATATGGTATCGTGTACTTAGCACACCTGTTGGCGATCTTATCTGAACAGACAGTTATCATTAAAAATGTGTGGGGGGCAATTCTACCTTGTGAGATTCTCTTAGCAAACCGCAGGGGAAGTGGGGTGAGACGAAATGTGGTCAACCTATAGTTATCTCGGTGGCACTAGTAATATGCGGTCGTGTTGCTCCGTTCCGCTGTTCGGGGGTTCGTTCCGCTCTGTGGTGTGGCATCGTTTCTCGACTATACTAATATCATTGATCGACTGTCATCACTAAGAACGTCTAATTAAGTGGTTCAAGCGCCCATCAAGACCTAATTAAGGCCGGTTTGATTATCCCGGTGCGACAGTGTCGGCGAGCTCACTATGTCATGACAATCGGAAGTGCAGCACAACATTGCTACTAACCTGGCCATAGATGCGAAATTGAATTGGAGGACCGCGAGTGACCGCGTCACTGAACAGCAGCGCAACAATGATGAGATCAAGGGTATGTCATTAAACTTATGATTCACAGAGGCAAATATGACTTGCCTAATTGGGCGGCGTAGTGGAGACTCGGAGTATGCGGCGGCTGGGTAGCTATATACCCACACGGCTAGTAGCCGTTCCAGCGGTTTCCGCCTGACCGGCTCGAACAACCAGGAGGCGTGAGTAGTTGCAGTCGGACTTGGTCTAGACCGATGTCATATTGATTACACTTGGGGATCATACCTCGGCGGGCTGGCAACGCAAATATTCCGGTGAAGCCTAAGTCTTTCGTACTACAGTTTATTTCGTGTAACAATATGGATATCATTAGCCACCAACATTATGTACCTATTCAAGGGTAATCAGGGCACTTGCTCTACATGATTCCACGCGCGCACAGTGAAACCGCCACCTATTGCCCGCAGACGCATCAATCTCTAAGAAAAAAAAGATATCTTAAATTTTCAATAATCAGTTACGACACAAATATATACGCACCACGCGCACACTTGTCCAACTACCAGCATGACCTCAGCTAAGACTCCACAGCAGAAAGCGGCAGACAAAGCTGCAAGGGCATTGAGGGCGAAGGTCACAAAGCCCACAAAACCAGGAAAGCTCAAGCCGCGTATTCATGCGAAGAAGCCGGGTGGAAAGGAGAGGTTTGAAGGTGTAGAACGCGAGTGGCTTATGGAGCGGGGCGAACACGGTTTTCACGAATGCAAGACTGCTCGCGCGCGCGGCCGCTTCTACATAGGCGCGGCGCGTGATTACCTTGTTGCGCACGGTTATCCCCCGGAGAAGGAGAATTATATCTGCACCTGGTGGCCAGCTCCGAGACCGGAATGGACAGAGGATGAAAGGTTGGCGGATACCGCAGCATATGATTCAAAGAAGTTCTGCAAGTTCACAGAGGTCAGTCGAGCGGCACCTTCCCCAGCTATGTCTATGTCCTGTACTGATAGCCTCTGGAGATCCTTGCACAGTGGTATCGCCGCATCTTCCTGAGAGGCGAAGGCCGCAGCATTGTGGTTGCGAAGGCGCTTGGAAGCAATCCGTTTGCTGCATCCCTTGGTCTGTGTTTGATCCCGCCTCCCCGCCGCATGGGGGTTTTCCATTTCTACATTAAAAAATACTATGCGCACAAGATGAAGGCCGAGTACGAAAGACGCTGGAAGTTGCAAAAAGCCGCCTATGATGCCCTTAACGACGACGACGAATCCCAAGAACAGATGCCCCAGCCAGTCAAAATTAGGACATTGCTCGCCCAGGAATTATGGTTGAAAGAATCAGACGAGTTCCGCGAACAGACAAAGAAGGAAGCTGAAGAGGAGTACGGAGAGGCAGTCTCGGAATGGCAGATACTGCAGCAAACACCGAAGACACCCCAGGAGTACGCTTTGTGAGTATCCATCCCCTTCACCGGTACGATGCACCTATACTGAACTTCCATGTAGGCAATTAGAATTTGCTCCGGAGTACGTGACACCCATAGTTGAGGCCATCGCTTTCCAGATGCAAGCGGCTGTCAGCCTCTGCATCATCGGGCCTGTTGCCGATAGAAATGGGGAGGTTGAAGTTCGAAGGTGAGATAAGGAAAAGTACATGGGATAGTGCAAACTGACGAAGACTGAACAGTGTACATACCAACTGGTCGGGAGGTATCGCTGGCTCAACCTGGAAGTCGTGTGACCCAAAAGGCTATGAGCTAGCTGAGGCTTCAATGTGCGCTTTCGGGAGAGCTAACTTCAGTAAGTAGCCATGATTGCACAAAAAAGCCGGATACTAACCATTTAACAAAGCCGTAGAGGAGCGCCAGAGGCGAGCACTGCCAGCGGAAGGCCATGAAGATACGGGATCATATGCAGGCACCAGGTCGCCTTCCCAGTCCTTCAACGCAACACCCGTGCCAGAGCTCACATTACTCTCTGAGGATCCCACCGCTCTTGACATGTGGCAACAGCAACCCTCGGCGCCTCCCGTTAGTTTGTCGCCCAATGTATCTGTGTCACCGCGCCCCGTGGCTTCCGACCCATTCACCTTCTTTTTGAACACGCATCCTTCGCGCCCATACAACCAGCATGCCGAAGAAGGCAGCGGGGAAGATGACAGTTTCTCTTTCCGGGACCTCGCTGCTGCTCAAGAGACGATCACCAACTGGTCCCCGTTGGGCTCACCGACTACGCTGTTCACCCAACTTCCTGGTGACCTCCTTTTGGGGGATAGAGAACCACCAGTACTACTGGAAGCGCTGTTAACCCAGCTTTCCACACCGGTAGAGCAGCCAGGCCTAGACACGCTAGACATGACAACGCTACCGGTACGAGAAGGAGCTCCGTCAGCACCAATTCCTCCTCCGCTGCCACCACCTTCTGCCTCCGCGCCAACCTCTCCCTCAAAAGCTGTGGTAGATGTTGTAGGTGCGATGTCAGCTTGGCCTAGGTTCAAGGAGCCAGTGGGTGTACTCACAGATGTACGCCCGTCCGTGCCCTGGCCGGCCATTGGTGCTCCAGCCATGGCAGAGACTATATCTCCGCCATGGCCAGCAAGCTCAAACGCGCAGTCAAGGGCGTCGACACCTTTGTCGCCGTCCTCGATGCCTTTTGTGCCGCGCGCCGCCATCATACCCAAAACGCAGGCTGGAAAAAAGCTCCCTGCCATAAGGAAGGGCCGGCGCACAGCCGCAAAGAAACAGGGCCCAGTTCCCAAGAAGCAGGGCGTACAGGCTCAAAAGCAGCTCGACAGAGCTGTTGAAGATGCTAGCGGAGGTGAAGAGCGCCAGCCCGAATGTGCTTCCCCACCCAAACATCGGCCAAAACCTCGCCCTATCCAGCGTCCCCAGGCGGCGGATGCGATACTAATCGCAACACCCGCTACATTAGCTCTCACATCCACACCGAATGGCACAAGCGCCAATGGCTACGCGTCCGCGTATCCAACTCTCGACAAGGAGGCACGGGAGCACACGCATGTCGTTGACGCACACACATTTTTCACCTCGGAGGATGGCAAGGAGAGGGCCTGGGGGGATGAGTGGGTGTCCTGTGTTAGAAATTACGCAGAGTTCCAGAAGCTGGCAAGATATCCGGTGAGTTCATTGCCATTGTCCAGAAAACCGCAAGCACTCACGCGCTGCAGAAAACGGGACAAGGGTATCCACCAGCATTGCGCCCTACGGAGGTTTCAACACAGATGGCAAACCGGCGCCTCGAACACTTGGAGGGGTTTAACGCTGAGGACTTTGCTCCAAGGTGGTGGGCCTGGTGGGACTGTTTGCAAGCGCCGGAAAGGGAGCGAGACCTCACAACGGGTATGATGCCGCCGCCGCCGCCGAAAATGCATTGGAAGTCGATGAGGAAGCCAGGGAGGAATGGCATGACCCTTGTCTTAGTGGCTTTGACGTGGTGGGGGAAGGCGTCAATGAACAGCGCTGACTGGGTGAAGGCAGTGACAGAGGTAGGAGCAGTGCTACAATTTATGATCGAGGATGCCGACGCCGGCTGGGCGGTGCCTCAGCAGAAGCAAGTCGAGAGTATCGGCTCGAAGAGGACCGCAGAAGAGGGTGGAGATGGCAACAAACGAGTACCTATCAAGCGTGTAAGGATGTGGTGAGGGTGAGAGGATAACATTACTGACCTCACTTGTAGTCGCTGGCGCTCATACTTACTTTTAGAATCTTACAATTTTACACTACCAAAGTGGGCCTGCATGTGTGTGCGCAACATGTTTTATTGAGGTTGTACAGAAATTCTGAGTGAATTACCATGTGCAAGAGATACATGATAAACTACGACCATCCAACAGTGACGTAGTAGATAGATGAGCGGAAAGGTGGTGCAGAGTAGACCAAGCAGGAGGTAGGCGATGAGATAAGGAGGTGAAGTGAGAATGGAGGAGCGCGCTGAACAAAGGGGATGGCGCCGAGCTATGCAATGTTAAGTGCGAGGCGAGGCGAGGAGAACTATCGGATTGCGCTGGGTCAGCGTGATGGAGAGCATATACAACCATTGTCGCTGACGTACCTGCATTGCACTAGTACAGTACTGCTCGATGCCGTCCACGCCATCAACGTTGCAGTTGTGCTGTGCGTGCCCCGTTCAGCTTGGCTGTAGCGCTTTTCGTCCCGCCTAATGCCCAACCCACGACCACGTCAGCACGAGAGACAAGGCAACCACTCACAGTGTGTCCTGTTCGTTACTGCTGCCCATCGTCTCTTTCATTCACCCCCGCCCACCACTTCGCCGGACCCCGCATCGTGTTGGCCACGCCCGCGCCCGCCGCCTCTCACCGCGGCCGGTGGCTTCTTCCCTTCGGTCACGGTCACCTTCCAACATTGGTCCTAATCCATACAGATGCCAGTGGGTGAGGAAGCAGCGAAGCAGGAAACAGTCAGAGTTAGACAGACGAGGGAGGACGTGAATCAAGAGCAAAGTGGCGGTTTTTTTGACAACACATGCTTTCTTGATCGGCAGCAATGAATGCTGGCCCGCGCGACCGAACCTGATTGAACTCAGTTTCGCTTTGCATACCCTGGAACGATCCGCCCATAACGGCCAGGGTGGTATGTCTTACCATATGTACCCCTCAGGACATGCAACTTTTCGGGGCTGTCGGAGAACATTTACATTTACCTATCCCTGTGTATACACCTTGAACAAATAATAGGAATCAATGGCCACCCTAGAAAGATTTAATTTGGTCCTGGATAATGATATTACTTGCATTATATGATGATTCAGCGTAGAAGAAAGTGCGTAGCTGTAGTACCAGCAGCAGTAGCAGCAGATTATCAACGGTGCTGGTAATGAGCCCGACCCGCTAGAGCCATCAAGCCGCGCACCACACCACACCATGGCACGGCTCCCCCAATCGGGATTGCAACTTTTAATAGGGTATGCGCGTGTATATGTAACGGGAATATCAGTATTTAATGTATATACAGACATCATGATGCGGCTGACTCTAAAGGGCCCCATTGAATAGGGAAACATCATGATGTGTCGCCTGACAACAAAGGGCCCACATCATGATGTTCTTACAGTGACGCCTCATCGGCCGAAGCCTTTTTGAGGCTATCCAGCATTGTTTGGTCGTTGGTGTCCTTCTTCGACTTCTTGTTGGGTGTGAGGAGACAGGGCAGATAGCGCTAAAGACAAGACGAGTTTGAGGGCGCGGTGTGGTAGGAGGGAATAGGCAAGAAAACGAAGCCACAGACCGCGCATGGGGCTTGTGAGAGCCCCATGCTATCCCATGCTAGAACCAAAAGCCTTACGGGTGCACCGCCGTTGACGGATACATGGAGCTAGTTGAGCAGACTAGTGAGCAGGTAACGGAACGTAGAGGCATAGAAGGCATAGAGGTATAGATTCGTATAGATTCGAACTTGCCTATCACTATTAGAGCGTCCGAGAGAGAGATGCCGTTGGGCAAGAGCACGGATAGACTTGAACTGGCCCAATAGAGCATCTACACAGTGTGTAACAACTGCCGAGTTCCGTTGTGTCTAAGTGCAGAAATATCATTCAATTGTTCGTTCAAGTAAATTCTCTTTATACCATTTCTTCCAGCCATCTATGTCATCTATGCCATCTATTATCCATCTTACATAACTAAAACATATCTCTATACATTATTCATTTTTTATTTGCTCATACGTCGCCTTAAGTTCGTGGTTGTCTCAATCGGCCTCACCATGTAACTAAGTTGACCCGAAGCGCGTATTTTAAGGTACGTACGCGCTACCCACGCAACGGCAACTCCTCACGTGCGGTAGAAAAGCTCTACAGTGGGCGGAAACAGTTGTGAAAGCATGGTCAAAAGGGGCTACATATACACTTACGAGGCAAACGCAATCCTACTCTCTCTAGCAATAACTTTTTTTCGTACCGTAGTAATTGTAGAACGACACGAACCGACCGAGCCAACAGTCGGTTAGCGAACTCCTAGCAACACATTAGCTCCACGCACGGTAATCGACTTATATACAGGGTTTTCCGTCACAGCGAAAGTTTCGGAAGTGCGAGGAGCTGCTGTTTGATATTACTTCCATTTTCGTAAATCGTAATCGGAGGTTATAGTCAAATTGTTCTGCATGGAAGGTCAATGGGGTCTAACAAGCATCACGAAAGGTACGTGGTGGAAACTATGGCAAGAACCGTACCATCTTGTCCCCGGTCATAAAATAACCTTACGGTGCCGGCAATTGCTGTTCCCGTAGACTTGTTACGGTACGTCGTTTGTTTCGCCTGTCTAGCACTCTCTTTTGCTATCTACCGCCCAGACCATGCCAGCAGGCCAGTTGACGTTCGAGCAGCAGCGGTTCACAGTTATGCTGGTCTAAGACACCGCTCTAGAGCCTACGTCCTTAGCTAGACGGTACACATTCGCAGTATCTACAATGGCTACCCTATTGCCTCCGGCGACCACAGCTCTAACTTCAACGGAACGCCCACATGCCCCGTACTAGTTTGACTCCGTACCCAAGGCCTTTACCACAAACAACCCCATCGTGTGGTAGTACCCTCAAGGACTGTTCGTGCAGAAGCTCGGATCGTTTTGCTCATCTATCTAGACTTCAGTAACTCCTGTACACAGCGAGTTAGAACGCATTAGCCTACCGACACTCACGTAGGATTTGGTTAAATCTCAAATTCAAGCAAACTGTCGAGCCCGCCTATTCCTTGACGTATGGAGCACAAGGGAGAGCAGATCATCAGGTAGGTGGGATGACGAGAGACCGAGTTCTAACTCTAACGACGACGACGAACTAGGTGGCGAATGACGGCTTCCAGGACGTGAACATGACAAAAGTCGGGCTCCGAAGCTGGCGAGTTCTTGTAGGTAACGGATTAGTTAAGCTAAGCTAATCCAACCAAACCTGACACTATTACATAATTGTCTTTGAGTGGGTACTTAGTAAAACGTACTACGCGACGAGAAGTTCAAAAAGCCCGAAGGCTAGCTGCCTGAACAACGAACCTATGAGGCAGACCTGACCGACCAGCGGTTTAACTCGATACTAGACAACTCTGCTCGGAAAGAACTCAGAACTCGGGCACTAACGAGGTGCTCAAAACGAAAACGCTGAGACTTTGTAGGATTACGATACCAGTCTATACGATGACATAGAGACTCCTGCTGAGCTGCGTGACCCTGGTTCGTGAGCCTAGTAATCGTTTTCAGAAGTCTGAAACTTATTCGTATCCGAACCGAGGACTATGGCCATTCGGTATACGTGCATCAGCGGGAACATCTTGACCTTGACACGTAAATCTTAACGACATGTTTGAGAGGCAGTCGTGAGGTAATAACGGGGGATTAACTATACTGAATGTAGTGTTTGAGAAGACAACGTTAGTATAATAGACGCGGGTCACTGACAGGGCCTTGACCCTCGACTTCGTGGACATCCATGAAACCGGTATTTATTAACTGCTCTACCTCTCTGCCACGTCCCTCCATCGAGCTAGCGCGTGAGTAATTTTATACCGGGTACCCACAGTCGGTGTTACGGGTACGGCACATGGCGAGTCAGTGTTAGATTTAGGGTGATCAGCGAAACCAGTGTAGGAGTACGAATTTAGACCGAGTTACAGAGACTTTAGCCGTCTACGAAACTAAGTTCGACGCCGACGAGTTCAACCCGAACGTCGTCATCGTCTTCTAGTTCTTCTTCTTCGGCTCAGTATACTAAGACGACATCTATAGCTATTGTCCCTCGTCTGTCCAGTATTAAT
>KV417670.1:99779-113084 GCA_001630335.1 Athelia psychrophila
TCACAGCGGGAACTACAGCCCCTGCTACAGTGTGGTGGAGAACATCAACACCTGCGGCTCCTGCTCCTGCGGTGCTTCTCTCAACCCTGAGTACTACGAAAGTGGACGCAGGGCCGAGCAGAGGGAGAAGCAGCTTTCGTCCTTCAGCTGCAAGAACCAGAAGGGTAGGAAACTCGAGATCAAGTTCATCGAGGAGAAGGACAAGAGTATGAAAGCCAACATGATCATTTCTTGAAGTGAGTTTGTCCTGTTGCTTCCTCTAGCATTTCCTTTTTTTGATGTTGCTTCACGCAGAACGCGGTTCTTTGAAAGCGCGCTTGTCGAGTTGCTGTTCTGTGTACTTCTAGTGTGCCACCGTGTATGTGACAATTGATGATGATGAGATTTGTTACATACGAGTCGCGTCTGAGTTTGTTTGACCGGCAACACATTTACACTACGCCATTGCTGAGTTTCAAGACACTGATCCAAGTCCGCTTGCCAAGCTCCTTTTACCAAAGCGTGCTTTGCTGAGGATTATGTGGGCTCAGACGCCATAGCGGACGTGACAAACGTCGCCTGAATGGGTGAATTCACACACATAACTGGCCAAGAGCAATCCAATTAGCAATGAGCTGGGAGGGCTGCAGGCAAGTCTCGCAGACAACATCCACCGTTTTGACCTGGAAAGTAGCAGGAAAAATGATCGCATGCGGGTGTTTATACGGAAGATCCGCACAGCATAAAATATCTTGATCTGAGGCTACATGGAGAATCACAGTAGATGCGCTTGTCTAATTAGTAGGCAAAAAGCGCATCGATAGCATCCTCTTTAGCAACCCGAACAGCGCGAGTCATGTGCACTAATGAGGGGCAGCAGGAGAAGGAGCGACAACCCCTAGTAGTCAATGAAGTCGAATATATACAATATATGGAGAAAGTTACATGAGGAGATAAAGAACATAAAACCCAAAATAAAGTCGAAATAATAAGAGTCACAAGAAGCAGCTTGACTCAGGGCTGCCTCTCAGGCGGATGTCTGGGAAACGATGGTGCAGAATGGTCAGCTAGGACAGCCCGATGCTCACAGGGCTGCCCCGCGGGTGGATGTCTCGAATCCGATAGTCGCATGATCGTGAAGCTAGCCTGATACTCTTGAATCAAGGCTGCCGCTGAGGACGTTTCAGATTGGATAGTCGCATGGCGCTCAGCTAGCCCGATGCTCTTGAATCAGGGCTGCTTTGCAGGTGGAAATTTTGGATACGTTGTTGGTGTGAAGCTCAGCTAGGACAGCCCGATGCTCTTGAATCGGGGCTGTCCCGCTTGTCGAGCTTCCAGGACCAGTCGGATCACAGCTGCTCCATCACGGAAGGAACCGTCCGCGCGACGCGGGGATGGCGTTCCGAGCGCCCTTGGAAGGCGGGGTTGATGGGGGGCTAGGTCGCTGTGCTGGAGCCGATTTGGGTGCTGGTGCTGTGATTTTGAAGGGCGAAGGCTTTGTCGGTTTCGTGGGCGTCATCTTGTTGTTCAGGACGCTGGGGGCCGGGCGGCGTTGGGCCATGACGGTGCCTTTTGAAGCGGCGATTTTGGTTGTGGCGATGTTCTCCTTGCCGGGTGCACGTTGCGGGATTCGTGTCGTTTGGTCGATGGGGCCACTGATGCCACCAGCGCGGGGAACCTTGGCCGGGCCAGCCACAGGTGCCCGGTGGACAGCAGGCCTGACGATGGTCTTCCTGAGGGCGTACTTGTTCGCGCTAGGGACAATGATACGGGCATCGATGAAGCGAACTTGCTCCAGAGTATCAGCGAAGCGGACTTGCTTCTTCGGCTTCTGGAGTGGCATTGCAGGCTCCTCGGTGGCAACAGATTCGCAAGCTTGAGGCTCATCGGAGGGCTCGAAGTGCTCGTCGAGGATGGCTAGCTCAGAGTCTGTGTCAGCATGCTCCTGAACCTCAGCCAAGGCGGCGAAGAGGGCTGCAGAGATGTCGGTCTGCTGATAGACGTTGTTACGTGCCCGGCTCAGTTTCAGTTTCTCCGCGTATTCCTCGAGCATGCTCGCCTCTTTGTGGGTCTGAGTGATGTGGTCCTCGATCGTCTTCCGGCATGCGACGAGAGTAGGATGCGCCGAAGGGAATCGAAGTGGCATGTCGGCGCGCTCCGCGTTTGGCTCGTCTCCGAGGCGGGCGTGGGCCACCGGGGCACCCTCTGCGCCTAACCACCTGTTCTCGGACTCAGAGGTTGATAGCGCGACGATTGCTTGGCGGGGGGCTTTGGGGGCTTGCGCAGGTCGGGGTCGGTCCACCCCTTTGAACCGCGCCGGCGTATCTGACGGCACAGCGTTGGGGTCGTCACCCAGGCGGGCCATCGCCATGTCGGCGAGCATGGCGCGCTGCCACAGGCGGAAGGAAACGGAGGTGGAGATGGTGATGACTGGGTCGGATGCAGTGGCCGTGGACTCGATCTTCTTCATCGCTTCTGCCGCATCTCGGGCGTGGACCTGAATCGTGCTGGCCGGCGGGGATGATGCTGATGCTGTGATCGTATTGGTGTACTCGATGGCATCTTCGAAGGTCGTGTCTGATGAAACGGAGACAGCGAGCGAATAGGAGGGGTACTCCTGCGAGATCTGGCATTAGATAGCGATAAGATAATACTGAGAAACCAGGACTGACATCGAATGCACAAAGTGACGCAGAAGTCAAGGGAGAGCTCAGCTGCGAGTAGATCGAGACGGTGTCAAATGAGGCCTATAGCGAGGTCGATTAGGACCTAGCAACAACAGCATCGGAGAGCGAGCACGTACGGAATGCCGCCAGATGTCTGAAATCCACGAAGATGCTGATTCCAATGCAGGCCCGGGGCGAGAGACGGCGGCGACGAAGGACACTTGCGGCTGGTCGATATCGGATGAGTGTCTAAAAGTACCACTGAACTGCAGAATCGATAGTGGTCAGCCATGCTTACGGGATTTGAGGAACAGTGCATTGCTTACCTTGTCGCCGCTAACATCGCACTCCACATGACATTCCGCGCTCTGTCGAAACGCGGTCTGCATGTCCAAGACATACGTTTGAGATACCGAGGGGATGAGTTCAGTTGCCGGGGAGGGTGCCTTTTTCTTGAAGCAATTCACGATCTTCCGGAGGGTCGACCCGAAAGCCATCGAAGCAGGCGTAGGATGGAGAGGAGGAGGGGAGGGCAGAGGTGTGAGGTGCGGAGTGCGGTGCGATGAGATGAGGGACGGTAAGCTCACGAAAGCGCGCTGAGATCCTGGTGGGGATGAAGAGCAAAGGCAGATAAAGTGAGGGTTCTTATATCAATTCAGCGGCGGCATGGCTGACCTTCAAAAGAGGGACTTTGGATGACACAGAAGACTTTGGGCGTCCCCAGTGTCCCAGCCTCATGTACATATAGGGAACCCGGGCGACAGGGCTGGTCCCCCAGCCAGAGGACAGTCTGGTTAGCAACAAGACTTCAGAAATACGATCTTCCCCAGCTCTCAATGCTTCAAGTCCAAATAATCTGTGCTTGGGAGCAACTACACGGGAACTGCACGCAGTGAGAAGGCGCCAGTTGACCAGTGAAGGCAAAGTCAAGCACCAGTGCTGCTGTTCGTGTCCAGTATAGCTCAGGACAAAGATTATGTGACAGAGCGGTTTCCACGGAGAACTTTGGCCTGTCTGGCGAGCGTATAAGTCTTGTACTTCCATGATATTCAAGGTCGTCGTGAAGGTCGAAGGCAGAGTGCTACTAATCCCGGGGCCGTGACCGTGTTTGCATGTCGGACTTCGGAGCCTCACCTCTCCAACTTCAACTTTCTAATCGCCTCCCTCGAAATGCTGGAAACGGCGGTCATAGGATAGCCGTTTGCGGCCCCGCCCTGAAGTCAGCGGCGAGGGACCAAAAGAAGGGATGCCATTTCGAATCACACGCGATACAAATGGGTGTTCAAAACGGAGGTGGGAGGGTACTAGTAACCCAAATGGCTGGTAGGTGAACCAACGGGTACGCGGACGCTAAGAAGGAGGGCGGCCGGGTGTGGAGCAATCTGAGAGCTCGCCAAAGGGGGCGCGAGAGTGTGGGGGGAAGGGATGAAAGGCACCCGCGGACGCCCTTGGACTATGTTACATGTAGGTGGTGAGTGTTCAGATTCGCTGTGTAGGATGTAGGAGACGTCAGAGGCGGCGCAGTAAGGCGCCCGCACCCCGGCGCGATGCATGACGGGGAGAGCTCGCAGATGCAGCAGGAACCGCGGGTCGTGGATAGTGGTGGCGCCAAGCTGGCGCCGTTCTCGAATCTCGAGGCAATTACACAGACTTTTTCAAACCGAGTCTTTGATCGGATTGAACCAGGCTAGTGCAGCCGTGGGGCGGGCGAAGGGAACTTGGGACTGGAGTGTGGGACGGAATGTCCGAATTGAATTTAGAGCGGGGTCAGGAATTTCATGCCCGCATGCAACGGTCAACCCGCATGTGGCCAGTGTGCGCCCATCACCCTGCTATTGCTAAATGCCTAGCTGTTCCAATTTCAAATTTCACTGCTCGAAACTTGCTGTGGACGTTTCATTATAATAAACATTAAACAGGTCTTCAAACAGCCTCTGTCAATTCTGCAGCCCGCATGTTTGAGCCCTGCACGTCTTCTCCTCCACAGGTGCCACCACGGTCAGGCTGGACGTCGAATTGAATTTACTTGCCAGTGCCGGAGAGATCGCAGTGGATTGCACGCAGTAAAGTCACGCCTTTGCTCGGCAGCACAATTGTGGAGTGGTTGACTGTGCTAGTGGTGGGTCCCGGGCATGGGTTGCGCGGTGTGGTTTAGAAATGGCTATTGACCTGTGAGGGTAAGTACAAGATCCAAGCTTCCCTGCGTCTAGAAACAGCTAGAAAGCCTCACAATGGTGGAAGAGACGGAGTTTGTTTGCCGTTCAAAGTGACACTTGGGGGTAAGGCCAAAGGTGGAGGGGCCGGCGAAGGTGGTGTCGCGATGGCGGCGGGTGGCATATCGCAATCCATGGCCTACATCGAAACTTTTTTTTAGCAGCCGTGCCTGTGAAGTCAACGAGTTGCTCTCACCGATGTGCCGCTGCGCGTACAACGCGTTTTCGCCAAGGCTTCTCTCGCGCGCGCCGCAGATGCAGCTTGTGACAGTTTATAGAAGTCGCACTTGTTACGATGTCTTGTTTGACCATTAGGATTGGTTAACTCGCGGGAGCAACCGATTCCGCGACATGGAAATGTGCCCATAGAGAGAGTTCAGACGTGGTAGAGGTGATCACTGCTGACATGCAATGCATCTAGTAGCTGTATATATAGCGCCAGTAGGAATAAGATGGACATCACAAATTGCGCCAGAGGAATAAGATGGACATAACAAATTGCGCCAGAGGAATAAGATGGACATAACAAATTGCGCCAGTGGAATAAGAGGGAATAAGATGGTCATAACAAATTCCGCCAGAGGAATAAGATGGACTTCATGCGCAACACCTGTAATGACTCCGTCTGCGTCCATGCTCTGCTGGCCCAGTTGGATCACTCGACGGGGCCAAGGGTAACAACTAATGCGGGGCAGCTTTCATCTTCCATTTCGAACGACTAAAATTGGCCAGTGTTTAAATAGGTTTGAATTGGTTTTTTAATATAGGGCTCAAATAATAAATATGACTAGTGAGTTTTGGCAAACTGTAAGTGGTGGCAAGGAACAGTGGTGAATGGCAGGGAGAATACACGAGGAAGAGGAACAATTGATGTATCGAGGGTGTCTTGACACGATGGAATATTTTCCAAGATTATTACAAGGTGGAGAACTGTGAACTATTGTTCAAGCACCGACAATCCATAAATGATGTGTCAGTTACCAGGTTCATCACTCGAATTAAAGAAACGATGGCGTTGTGATGGCCTGCAGTGATAAACTCTCAGTGTCAAGAACATCTCCGCGGCCTAGCTCGTATAGGTTAACGATCAGTCGGCAACCCTACAAACATAGAGGCGCGGTCAGCGACGAAACGAGCTCGAACGGATGCACGCCTTACAACAGAGGAGAGAAGAGCGACCAGCCAAGATTGTGTGAGAGTATATCCTGCGCTGCCGTACCTCAAGAGAAATACTATCGTCATTATTTGGCACGCTGGATGTGTGAGTTAAAAGTCAGCGCTGTTCAAAGATGGGTATAAGGGGATATACTGACTAACAACGACTACGAAGGCCCACGTGCCGTCCCTCGCCAAGTGGGATACAATGGCAATGTGATGGTGGAACTTCTGCGTGGTTTGAAAATACTTCAAGAACGTCAGAGAAATGATGGCGCCCTGGAGTACAATTGTTACAGCGCTAAAAGGATGAAAGTCAGCTCGAAATACGTCGAAAATTTGACTAAGAGGTTGCCGACCCATAAGAAACAACGCCGACAGCAGGGGTACGTGTTACACAGTGAGGTCCCAACTGGAAAAGGGGGAAACCCACGACGAGGGCGCGGATCATAACGGCACCCTCTGCTAGGAGCAGGGACGCAAATAGGGCATCGACGATATGGCGCCTTTTTGTATAGAGCATGCGGACTACGACGCACGCCGGTCAGCATATCCCGGTCCGTAATATCCATATTCAAAAATGACGTACCGCGAGACATGAGTACTAAGTGAACAGCGGTGAGCATCAGTTGACCTGCCATTGCTTGCAGCACGAAGTATCCCATGCAAAGGCCGTACGAGTTGACATTCAAGGGATTGTCTACGGTGTGTCCGAGAAGAACGGTAGATCTGACGAATTAATGAAATTAGGCAGGGTAGGTCCCAATAAAAATGCCTCACAAGTTCGCAGCTAGCGCAAAGCAGCGGATGAAAAGGAAAGTCCATTGAATAGGAGAGTTTCTAAAGTTTGCGCTGTAGAAATTTGTTAGTGTCGAGCTTGGTCATGAGGGTGGAGGACGAACCCCCAGATAAAGTCACGTTCTTTATCAAACCTGAGCAAAATGTCGTACACTAGCAAGGCCAGCGCCGCGTCTGAGACCAATACGTATGTCAGTCTAAAGCGTCACAGGTCTTGCAAAACGACTTACATTGGTTGCTAGCCATGAGGTGCATGAACGTTTCCGACGACGCCTCAGGATCATGTGCCGTCCAATCCCTACACTCATATGTGTTCAACTCTCCCTTACCCGCAGCGCAGCTGAAGTCACTCACATTTTACGAGGTGGTGACCGTTAGCAGAGATGTTTCGTATTTCGAAAACGACAGCTGTGACCCTGATAGTGATGCCAATTTGTAGCACTCGGCTGATTAATTTTACCCACCCACTGGCAGTTGGGGAGATTTCGCCAACGAACCTTGTTCCCAAAAAGGTGGTGGGCGTCCGTGATGGGTTCCTCTGAAACGAGCTTGGCTTGCGCCTAGCGCGGGCATTACATAAAGGTGTATGATCGCGCCTCCTCCCAGACTCGTCTCGCGAAGTAGACAGAGTAAGTAGTTACCCAAAGTTCTGGATTTTTTTCCATGAAGTCTCTGTTCTTTCATTAGGTGGGCTCATGGCATGTTTGATTCAAAAACGTGATGTTATTGATCATATTTTACAGTACAAAGAATCATTATACTAATGATGTGTGGGGGGGGGGCAGAGGCAGGTAAATAACTCAAGTAATGTGTAGGGAAGGGCTTCAGAGGGATGGGTTTGTGGGCGGGTATGTGGTGATGCAGAAAGGGGCTGCAGGGGTGTAGGGGGAGAGGCATGAGGAGAGGGCGCTGGGATACTGGGACATATGGATGGGTATATGGTGATGATGGAAACAGAAAGATAGATGGTAGATAATATAATGCGCTCACCTGTTCCTGCTTGACCGCCCAGTTAACTGCCAGCATGGGAATACTTAGGCGCTTGAGGGCGAAATCTCTCTGGCCGCCTATTAGTATGTCACACATTTAATGACTCCGACGACGGTCTGCTGGCCCGGTTGTGGTCCGGTGGCGGGCGCTTGCCCGATAACATGATCACTCCAATTCCGCATCGGAAGTCCAACGGAAGATAAACCCACTCATAGCCCGGCCCTCGACCTCAACGACCTCCCCCTCCTCAACGATGCCAGCCCTGACCAAACAGACAGACCATGGCGCCCCCGACCCGATCCTGCTCACGCTATTCGCAAACCGCTTCATGAGCGTGGCCGAAGCAATGGGCCGCTCGCTCCAGCAGACATCCATCAGCACAAACATCAAGGAGCGTCTCGACTTCTCCTGCGCTCTCTTCGCGCCCGACGGCGATCTCGTCGCGAATGCCCCGTTCATCCCCATCCATCTGGGCAGCATGTCCTTGTGCGTCTCTCGCTTTCATCTACAATGTAGCGTAGTATTGACGTCAGCTGAATCTTCAGCGCGGTCAAGTACCAGATGAAGCTGCACGGCGCGACGCTGAAGGAGGGCGACGTGCTCATGACAAACTCGCCCTGGGCCGGCGGGTCGCACCTCCCCGACATCACCATCATCACCCCCGTCTTCGCGCCCAAACCCAAGCGCCCCTCCGCCGCCCCCGCCCCCTCCCAGCAGGAACAGGACAAGGAGATCATCTTCTTCGTCGCCTCGCGCGGGCACCACGCGGACATCGGGGGCATCCTCCCCGGCTCGATGCCGCCGACGTCCGTCGCGCTCTACGAGGAGGGCGCGGAGATCGAGTCGTTCAAGATCGTCAACGACGGCATGTTCGACCACGACGGGCTCATGGTGCACATGTGCGACCGCCCCGCGCGCTGGGCGGGGTGCAGCGGGTGCAGGAACGTCAGGGATGTGGAGAGCGATTTGAAGGCTGTAAGTGCTGCCCTCCCGTCCCGTATCCCTGTGTACAACGCACAATGCTAACGCCCCGCGCAGCAAGTGGCAGCGAACCACAAGGGCATCCAGCTCATCCACGCCCGTGCGTGCCGTCTCCCCAACTGAAGCGAAACAGGCTAACCCTGACCAACCCCCGCAGTCGTCCACGACTACACGCTCCCGACGGTGCAGCAGTACATGTACCACATCCGCTCCAACGCCGAGGCTGCCGTGCGCACGCTCCTGCGCGGCGTCGCTGCGCGCGTGGGCAGCGTGCTCGAGGCTGTTGACTGGCTGGACGATGGGAGCCCGGTGTGTACTGTGTTCCCTCACCTCCCACACCCTTGAATCTCTCCGTTTTCCGTCTGACCAACTCCCCTCTCCCTCTCCCCCTAGATCGCCCTGAAAGTCATCATCGACGAGAAAGCGGGCAGCGCGACGCTCGACTTCACGGGCACGGGCCCCGAGGTGCGCGGGAACCTCAACGCGCCGATCAGCGTGGTCCACTCCGCGGTCATCTACTGCATGCGGAGCATGCTCGAGGAGGACATCCCGCTCAACGCGGGGTGTCTCGTCCCGCTCGAGAGTGCGTTTTTCCTTGCCCTCCATGCCCTCCATGCCCCCCATCGAAATCCGCCTTCGAGACGATATACGATATACGATATACGATATGAGGAAACACCACGCTAACGCGCGGCGCAGTCATCATCCCCCCAAAGTCGCTGCTGTCGCCCTCGCGCACGGCGGCGGTGTGCGGCGGGAACGTGCTCACGAGCCAGCGCATCGTGGACGTCGTGCTCAAGGCGTTCGGCGCGTGCGCGGCCAGCCAGGGGTGCACCAAGTGCGTTTGCGTTCTTCCCGTCAATATTAATCATCCGTCGAAGCTCGGCGCGAGTGCTGACACTGAGCTGTGGTGCGCAGCAACCTGACGTTCGGCGCGGGCGGGAAGGACAAGGAGGGGCGGAACGTGGAGGGGTGGGGCTACTACGAGGTGCGGCTGCTTCTTCATTACTCCATCCCCCCATCCCCCGATCACCCTGTTCCCTGTTCTCGTACTCGCTGGGCTTTATTGAGCATTGTGTACTGACTCCCCCCTCCCCTCCCTCTCCAGACAATCGCGGGCGGGAGCGGCGCGGGCCCGTCCTGGCACGGCACCTCGGGCGTGCACACGCACATCACGAACACGCGCATCGGCGACGTCGAGCTCCTCGAGCGGCGCTACCCCGTGCTCATCCACCGCTTCGGCTTGCGCACCGACAGCGCGGGCCAGGGGCGGTACAGGGGCGGGGAGGGCTGCGTAAGGGAGTTCGAGGTGCTGCAGGGGCTGCAGGTGTCCATGCTCTCCGAGGTGCGTTTCGCGTTTGGGGTTGATGGATTCAATCTGATGTTGCCCGGTGCTGCTTCCTTGCGGCGTGCAGAGGCGGACGCGGCAGCCGTACGGGATGAACGGCGGCGGGCCCGGCGGGCTCGGGCGGAACACGTGGATCAAGCAGCCGCGCGAGGAGGACGGGGACCTGCCCGTCCGCGCAGAAGGGGACGGGGCCGCGGCCGGGGAGAGAGACGATGATGATGACGGGGTGAGGCTGATCAACATCGGGGGGAAGGCGACGCTGTGGATGGGCAAGGGCGACCGGCTGCTCATCGAGACGCCCGGCGGGGGGGCGTGGGGTGCGGAGGGCGAGGAGGAGGGCGAGGAGGAGGGCGAGACGGAGGGGCAGTGGGGGAAGAAGGTCGGCGCGGGCGTGTGGGAGGCGCGGGGCAGTCTGGCGGAGCGCGCGGCGGCGCAGGCGGCTTTCTGAGCTTTTCGTTTACTTGCCGCCGAAGAACATTGCATTGGTATGGATAGACCACTTGACTGAATATGATGTATGCTGTATTTCTACGTATGGTGCAGATTGTAAACGCGACCTCGGCTTCGCCTGTACAACTCCGAGTGTGTCCTCCACAACCGCCCTTGACGCGCCCATAGCGCCCGTGATCACGTGAGCGCTTTTCCTGAACATCAATTTGACCCTCCACAGTTCTCCTCAAGCTCTACTTCATTCGCGAATTCTTCCTGAACGTCTGGCCCCAAAAGATGGGACTCCGCGGCTTCCCGTCAAAATACCAGCACGTTCAGTGTTTCTGTGACGAGTGTTTTCACACGCACTTTTACATTGCCTTGTAAGTACATGGTATAATCTGGGCAGGCCACATCCCTGCAACTCAACTGCAACTGTGCTGGTGTCAAGCGAAGAGACTTGCAGTACTCGCATGTTGTAACTGGCTTTGGCGATTTCTGTGTTCTAGTCTCAAACCCATCCTCATTCGGGCCCCTTCATTCGGACCTAAATTGGGGTGACGGACTAGCTGTGTGCTATGGTCTTGATCTTAATGCAGTTAGATAAGGCTGAGATAAGGTCGAGGCGCTCATCAAATGCCTTGATTCAGTCACACGACCCATATCGTACTTTCGCTCCCTCCCCAAACCGCCACCACCCTTTTCAACAACCTAAACCTTCTGCGCGGACATCCTCGCATGCAAGCTACACAATCTATGTCGGTGACGGCGACTATACAGACCCCCGATGTGATTAGGCGTCGCACGACGTTCAACCACTCTCTGCTGCTGCTTCGTTCGCACCCTCTGCTGGCTCAATCGCTTTGGTGATGAGGAGGTGGGCGGTGTCAGGGATGAGGGTTTGAAGCACTCTGAGAACACGTTAGAAGCCTGGTCCGTCTCTGCCTGATCATTTTGTGCCTTGAGACGCCCACTGACGCCATTTTCACTCCAGGAAATACAAGTCGTCCACGTTTTCCCCCAAGCTATTGGAAATATTGCATGCTATATGCATCCCTGCATGGCAAGAAACAGAGATTGAACCAAGCTTGGTAAATATCTTCAAAGTTTCTGCCTCTGGATCGTTCACGGACGCTATATTCTTCATTTCCTGCCCATCCACACCGCGCCTGCCCACACTTATTCTTCGAATTTACGGTCCTCCCAGTGTTCTCATATCCCCTCCTCAGGAACTGCACACAGTTCATACTCTTTCTTCTCGATACAGTATTGGGCCGCGTGTGTATGGTACTTTTGGAAACGGCCAGTTTTTTGAACCCACAACCCTCACCGCGTCTGATCTGCGCGAGGCATGCCCGACCACCACCAGGTGTATCACTATATATGCACCTCCGCCATTTATGACGATGAGCATGCTGATGAGCCGCTTATTGCTAGATCGTTGTGATCAAGTTGGAGTACGCTGCTCCTAACCCTGCCGCGTTCGATATCGCGAACCATTTCCACCAGTGGACGACCGACTACCACGGGGCAGCTCCGCAGATACTCGACCCCGCGCGGTACCCGAGCTCTAAAGAACGCCGCAACTTCTATCAGGCGTACATGGCGCAATCCACGATACCTCCTCAAACACTGAGCAAGGAGGTCTTGGAGAAGGAACTGGAGAAGATGGACGGCCTTGTGCGCGCCTGGAGCCCAGCTTCACAAGATATGTGGGCCTTGTGGGGAATAGTAGAGGCGCGAGACAGCTTGGAAGGAGGCGAGGGCGAAATCGAGTCTGACTACATTGGCTACTCAAAGTGCCGCATAGAAGGTTTCCGCCGAGAGGTGAAGGCGCTGGGCATTCTGTAGAGGGAGAACCTTACAAGGTTCGGACACGACCAATGGACCACCTATCTTCACCTAGCGAAGTTGACATTGTACTATATAGGTTACGATCTCAAGTTCGTCACCTGTCCCAAGGCTAACTGGGCGGATTGTCATTTTTGACCTTATTTTGAACCAAAGGCAAGTTCGTCTCATCTCACAAGTGCCTCTGAATATGTGAACTCGGTCACAAGAAATCTGGCCGAACCCGAGATCGTATTGACATTGTATCCAGCTGTATCCAGATGAGGATCAAACATGTACGAGTAAGCAGCTTTCTGACCTTTTCATTCACTTACCAGCGAAGAGCATGAGGGAAACTAAGAAGCTTGAAAGAGCATACGCAAGTGCAAATCGACCTCCTTCCTGGAGAAATCGAGGTGCTCTTTGATGTTTGTGTGGACGTCTGCTGCAAGCTGCGGCAGCGAGCGGCCCCATCGCTTCGGCCGTGTTTCTGATCGAGAAAATTCCCAAAACCCGATGAGTGTTTCCATTAGAATGCTAGTGAGTGCACGAGCATGAATGCATGCAGTCCGCGCATCTATCTCATCGTGAGTGTGATATACTCAGTGATTGGTCCGTCATCGTTGTCGGAAGTGGCAACACCCATTGTCACCCATACGGACAAGCATACTAGGTGGGAGCTTCCGGGGACCCGTTTCCATTCCGTGACACTCGTTACAACGACGCTGATACCTCAATCTATAGACTAGATCTCAATATCAATAAGAGCATCGATCCATTTCTGTAAGTCCCCCAGTTTACCATACGCCTGCACAGCCTCCTTGAAGAGGGTCTTCAGCTGTTCGCAAGCAGAAGAACCTTTTTTGAACGTGTAGAGGTTGAAGGGCGCTGCTGCATGAACTGTTTCATCCACCTT
>KV417670.1:122853-149348 GCA_001630335.1 Athelia psychrophila
CGTCAGGCATGTACTTAGAGATCGGACATTAGAGCTAATTTACTGGCTTACGACATACTCACGACTCATGGATACGAGTAAACGATTTTGATGAAGCACCGTCCCTTTGAGCAAATCAGGCTCACACTAGTCAGATTTCCCAACCTTGCCCGGTAGCGTTATCGTCAGATTGTGTTGCGAAACATCTTATGTCCACAAGAAGTCACCCAGAATATGGTAGAAATCACATTCACAAAATAAGTCGAAAAGCTTCATTGGGTCATCTCATTTCTAAGACAAGTTAAGTGGGTGGCAACCTCCTAGTGGAGATTTAATGTGTCAGAGAACGTCTGACAATGATTTTGAACGATGAACACGCATTAGCCATTACTGTACCATTTCGAATGATTCGCAGGTTACACGATCAGTCAATTTCTGGGGACCCTGCCGTTAATTTTCTTTGGCGGTTTTTTAATCAAATTGAAAAAGGGCGTGTGAAAGAGACGAATCATTCGAAATGGTACAGTAGATATATGCTACAAGTAACTATGCTCTCATTGCAAAACTAAAATTCACTTGATAAGTTACAAGACCTCAAATGAAGGAACGTCCACAGTACGACTCCCGACTGAGGGAGCCGGGCATAACTGGAATGCAGCGGCAATCTTCATGCTATTAAGCCTAGTCGGAGACCGCTCTATCATTCCAAGCGCAACCCCACGAAATACGCGACATGCCATGATGTTGGTGAAGCCGATGTACATTGTGAGGATGGAGTGCCGCACAGGCCGAGAAGCCGGCGAGACCATCAATGCCAAATTTGCCAGGGAGAATAACATCGAAGCTCTGCAGGATCACCCCAATATCAGATAGTTAGATTGAATCATAGAGAATGGGCCTACAGGTAATACTGCTGGCCGCTTCGCATGATCGACCTGGAAAGCCTGTAAAGTCCTTTTCCTTTTATCACTGACAGGATGCGGGAGCGCCACCCAGCCTCGGTCGAGGCGTCTTCGGCTAAACGGTACGAGATTGCCAGAAAAATCAAAGTATCGTATGCAAAGATTGCCGCGTCCGGAAATAAGCGATGCTTGACAGATAAACCATTACAATATTGACTGGGTTTGTGTGCTAGAAGATGGAAAGTTGAGCTATGCACCATTCGCGAAGCCGTACAGACACTGACCTGCACGAATCGATGTTGACGTGAGTGTAATCAGTGCTTGCGTCACGACCCATAGAGCGCCGAACAGAGCCGTTATGCGCATTGATTTCAGGTAGACGGCTCGGACGCGCAGAAAAAACATGTACGTAGTGGCAGCGCCTGTTACGCTCGTACAGACTGTGATCGTCGTGGTGAGCAGCTTGAAATCGCACTTCACGGCTGGTACTGCTGCGAACATGACACGGTGTTCAGTTTGGGACTTCAATTCGTTAGATCAACACTCGGGGAAGCCACTTACAGAATGACATAATGACGCCCAAATAAATGAGTTGACTGATACTGGTTGTTCGTCAGCTTAGCCTGTGGGGTCGAAATAACGAGCTACGTACCGCGAAAGGAAGTAAATCGAGATGGACCAGGTCATCCCAGAGTTTGAAACCATTGCACACTCGTCCGATATCGATAACAACCACTCGTATGAATAGGCCTGATAGATATGTGTCGTAAGGAAATGATTATTATGGTTACAAGTCTTGGATGCGTTTGAGAGCACTCACGGTAATCTGTGCTGTGTACAAGTAGGACGATGACTGCCACGCGAAGGCACCGTGGACAGGGTTTGTATGAGGAAGTGAAGTCATGGCAAGAGCTTGTGAGACTGGGTAAACGCATTATATATACCTGGAATTATCCTCGGTAACAACTTGGTAACAACTGACATAATAGCCGCGCGGGGAGCAACCAAATTCGTGATTGATTTCATCCATACAAGTTCTTCCCAAACCAGTTCGAGAGTCGCTGGTGGCACGTAACGTAATATTTGTGTAGGGCCCGGCCGTTGTGCGGCGCGCCTGGGACCAGGTGGGTGGCCAGCCTCAGCCAGTTAGGTTTGAACTTAGAGTAACAGTTGCATGCACGTAACGCGTGGATAAATGCGATTTGGTCCTCTTAGATATTTGAAACCAAAAGGAGATGAGCGACGCGACCGAGAGCGCTGAGGTTCATCATAAAATTGCGCAGACTATCATACCTCACTTAGCCGTTAAAGCAATCTGCTGCATGCTATTAGATGACGGATCTGAGTTTGGAGGATTGCCAGTATGATTATTTATGATACGTATCAGAAGATCTGACCGGGGCTTGATTCCGGAACGGACGATGAAAAAGGGAGGTGGTGAACCTGAGGGGAGATGATAAGAGCAGTGAGCGGCGTGTGCGTTGTGTCGCACATGGATTCCCACGCCACATACCATACCAGCTACATACATTAGTGCATACGTACTCAGACAATACCAACATCCACACTTGTACGACCCGACAGACCCCAAGTCTCTCCCCACAGCGGGAAATGGGGCAGGTTTAACCCAGGTCAACGCTGTAGGCCTGGGCCGTTTCCTGTCATTGCTAGCGAGACGTTGGTGGCCCAGCCGCGGTTGCCAAAGCCATCGTCGCTGTCGGCCGACGCTCGCGCTCGCCACCCGTTATCCGCCTGCTACGGATTTCAGCTTTCAGCTATTTTCTTTGAATGGGCATCATGGTGTATGTATCAGGGTTGCATCTATGTAGTTTATATAGCCATTGGTTATACTCTATACTGTGTAGATAGCTATGGATGATGTGATAATAGGTCTAGCTTGGAAGGCCACATTGGTAGTTGGAATGAGTGCCTTTGGCATTCTAAAGAAATGTGGTGACGTGGGATAATATGTTGCGAAGGGGAGTCAGTGGCGAGGTGGCAAGGTGGTGTGTGCCGCTTGTCTGCGTGTGTCGGCACATGTGCGGATATCCCGGGAAACTCGATGTATTGCAACAATCCGTAGATCTGAGAAATTAGAGGAAGTGGTCAGATAACCTTTCAGTTGGATCTAATTGAAGTACATCCCGGTGTTTTAATCGAGATTCCAACGGGAATGGAGCTTTTAGACAGGAAGTTCGTCGGCGCCGTGGTTATGAGTGGTAACTTGGTGGTAACCCCGAATGGTGTGCTACGGTATGACACTGACACAAGATTCTCGCTTTGGAATGAGGCGCCGGCGGAAAATAAGTTCCGAGTCAGTGGAACCACGATTCACAACGCCCAACGACCGACGCGAATATCTGTTATCAATCTGACCATTTCTACCAACGCGAGTTACATTCAATTCAATGCCTTGAGACGATCATGATCAACCTAGCACTAGACAATATTATTCAGCACATAGCACTGGTCACCATGAAAGCGAGGGGTAAATTTAAGTTATTATTGCACTAAATACATGTACAGCACGGAGATACCACCGCCAGACGCAAGCGCTCGACGTACCAGCAACCTAGGCTTCTAACCTATACGCATAGCGCAGTAGAGCGGCTCGATGTGGAGACCTGTCCACCACAATATTATCCGTCGGACTTCAGCGGCGCACTGAACGCCCTAGATGTTGGAATAGCCACAGAGACAGGAGAGGGTAAGTAATGGAAAGGAAAGGGGGGGATGGGAGCTGGGAGATGGGAGAAGGATGTGGGGAAAAGGAAGGGATTGACCTTGAATAAATAAACTTTTGTACGATTTTGAAGCGAATGAGCATTGTATCTGTCATTGCGATAGTACATGGCGATACCGGAAATGAAACAGATATTCTCATCGGCTCTTGGGCGCTGTGATGCCGCTGGCCCTGTTTGTGGAAGTTCACTGATTACATCTGTAGCCGAATGTGGCCCGTACGGCGTACGTGGATCTGTGGTTGGTGTAGGCGGTGGATGGCGGTGGATGGCTGTGGACAACCCGGGAACGTGACAGACCGCGGTGGCGCCGATCTAAATCAAGTGGCGATTGCCGGATCCGTCCTAGTATATTGGCTCGAGACGGCGAACTAGTGCCTTATCCTTGTTCTTTCCCTCTCCCACCCCACACCCACCCCCAAACGAATAGTCCGCAATGGCTGATCAATTGGTAAGAACATTCTCGGTCGGAAAAGCCTGTGTGCTGGGTTACTGATTTTGGCATTGGCGATTTAGTCGGAAGGTGAGCAGATTCTTCAGTTTACGCGTCCTGTCACTGACGATCTTTCCAGAGCAAATTTCCGGTATGCGAAGCAATATGAGTGTCTGAAGTCGCGAGGATAGCTGATATATTTGCGCAGAGTTCAAGGAAGCGTTCTCCTTGTTCGACAAAGGTCCATCATGCAACTTCTATCAATCGTACCCATCTGACATTCGTACTCATCGCAGACGGTGATGGCACAATCACAACAAAGGAGCTCGGAACCGTCATGCGCTCGCTAGGACAGAACCCGACAGAGGCAGAGCTGCAAGACATGATCAACGAAGTCGACGCAGATGGCAACGGTACCATCGACTTCCCCGAGTTCCTGACGATGATGGCACGCAAGATGCGCGACACAGACAGCGAAGAGGAGATCAAGGAAGCTTTCAAGGTGTTTGATAAGGATGGAAACGGATACATCTCTGCTGCTGAGCTGAGACATGTCATGACGAACCTCGGTGAGCGGATTTACCTTTTGATCTTGGAATCACTGGCTGGGTACTGACTGCCACTTGCAGGAGAGAAACTAACAGATAATGAGGTGGACGAGATGATCCGCGAAGCTGATGTGGACGGCGATGGCCAGATCAACTACGATGGTGCGTTTTTCTTGCGCTGAGATGTCTCCCGATCTTTCGCTGATTGGTCTCTTTCGTGCCGCACAGAGTTCGTCAAGGTACATCATACATTTGGCCCCGCTTCAGAACCAGCACGTACTAACCGATTTCCTCAGATGATGCTTGCAAAGTAAACGGTGGCAGATATACGGCCGGACTTTACGCTTCATTTCACCTGCTTCACAAATGTATTCCAGTGACCCGTCTCCCTCCTACTACCACCATAGGGGTGTACTTTATTCTACGACGTTTGCATGTACAATGAAACCTGGTTATGGCGTTACTGAGTCAAGTGCTGCACGCAATCAGGCCTCAGGGCGGTCCCGTATGACATCAGTGCCACATCCTCAGCAGTTGGAGCGCAGCTGGAGCGCGGATCCGAGGCGCAGCACGTCATCGCCGCAGTCCTATAAAGCCGCAGAGGATGGTCTCTATTTCTGCACAAAATCCCAGTCTATCCCACCTTCACAAATCCAACTACCACCACTACCATGTCCAGCATCGTAAACAAGATCAAAGAAGCCGCCTCCGGCCACAAGGGCGAGAGCAACGACAGCAGCAACGAGCAGTCGTTCTCTACCCAACCCCACCCAGCTGTGCGTTACAATCTGCATCACGATCGCGATTGTGATCATTGACTTATTATATGACATTCAGAAATCCAACAACCCCGCCGAGCTTGAGGCTGTGAACGGCCAAAAGTGGGGCGGTGGACTCACCAGCGAGCGCCCTGATCTGCAGGCGCAAGGCTTCCAGGCCCACTCAGCCCATGGCCCACAAATCCCCAGCCAAGAGCTGCAGGAAGGGATCGAGCAGCCCGCTGTACGTGTATTTCCTAAATAATATTGTGAAGCTATAGCTGAACTATTGCCACAGAGCCGCGAGGAGCTGCGGGCGAGGGCTGCTGAGCTCAACAACTAGAGGGTGGATTTCTTGAGAGATTCCCCGGTTCAGATATCATGCAGTATGCGTGTGTGCTGAGGGCGAAATGAGGGAGAAGAATAACATTGTATCAATACCTGTGTAGCCAGAGCTAATATTAGCCGATTAATCAGCTACGGCCGGATATATCTCGCGGTTTGTCAGTGAAGGTGCAAAGGCCTCAGGGCCGATGTCTGGCGCAGAAGTACGCTGCAGTTTTGCTGCAGTGGCTGCACTAGCCTGGTTCAATTTGGTCAAAAACTTGGTTCAAAAAAAGTCTGTAATTGCCACGAGAACGGCGCCAGCTTGGCGCCACCACTATCCATGACCCGCGGTTCCTGCTCCATCTGCGAGTTCTCCCCACCGTGAATCGCGCCGGGATGCGGCCGTCCCACTGTGCCGCCACTGACGTCTCCTACCTCCTCCTACACAGTGAATCTGAACACTCACCACGTACATGGTCCAAGGGCGTCCGCGAGTGCCTTGACGCCTTCTTCCCACACTCTCACGGCCACTTGGGTGAGCTCTCAGATTCCTCTACACCCGGCCTCCCTCCTTCCTAGCGTCCGCGGAGCCGTTGGTTCACCTACCAGCCATTTGTGTTCCCCTCCCACCTCTCCCTCAGTTGAACACACATAAATTGTATCGCGTGTGGTTTTGAATCAGCCTGTGGTTCAAAATGACATACCTTCTTTTGGTCACTCGCCTCTGACTTCAGGGCGGGGCCGCAAACGGCTATCCTATGATTTGACGGCCGGCCGTTTCCACCATTTCGAGGGAGGCGATTAGAAAGTTGAAGTTGGAGATGTGAGGCTCCGAAGTCCGACATGCAAACACGGTCACGGGCCCGGGACTAGTAGCTATTCAACTGTCTTCGACATTCACGACGAGCTCAAATATCATGGAATTACAAGACTCGTACGCTCGCCAAACAGGCCAAAGTTCTCCGTGAACACCCGCTCTGTCACATAATCTTTGTCCTGAGCTATACTGGACATGAACAGCAGCACTAGTGCTTGACTTTGCCTACACTGGTCAACTGGCACCTTCTCGCTGCGTGCAGTTCCCGTGTAGTTGCTCCTAGGCACAGGTTCTTTGGATTTGGAACACTTGAGAGCTGGGGAAGATCGCATTTCTGAAGTCTTGTTTCTAACCAGACTGTCCTCTAGCTGAGGGACCAGCCCTGGCGACCGGGTTCCCTATATGTACATGAGGCTGGGACACTAAAGGCCATGGGGACGCCCAAAGTCTTCCATGTCATCCAACGCCTCTCTTCTAAAGGTCAGCCATGCCGTCGATGAATCAATATAAGAACCCTCGCTTTATCTGCCTTTTCTCTTCATCCCCACCAGGATCTCAGCGCGCTTTCGCGAGCTTACCGTCCCTCATCTCATCTCATCGCACCGCACTCCGCACCTCGCACCTCTGCCCTCCCCTCCTCCTCTCCATCCTACGCCTGCTACGATGGCTTTCGGGTCGACCCTCCGGAAGATCGTGAATTGCTTCAAGAAAAAGGCACCCTCCCCGGCAACTGAACTCATCCCCTCGGTATCTCAAACTTATGTCTTGGACATGCAGACCGCGTTTCGACAGAGCGCGGAATGTCATGTGGAGTGCGATGTCAGCGGCGACAAGGTAAGCAATGCACTCTTCCTTTAATCCCGTAGGCATGGCTGACCGCTATCGATTCTGCAGTTCAGCGGTACTTTCAGACACTCATCCGATATCAACCAGCCGCAAGTGGCCTTCGTCGCAGCCGTCTCTCACCCCGGACCTGCCTTAGAATCAGCACCTTCGTGGATTTCAGACATCTGGCGGCATTCCGTAAGTGCTCGCTCTCCAATGCTGTTGTTGCTAGCTCCTAATCGACCTCCCTATAGGCCTCATTTGACACCGTCTCGATCTACTCGCAGCTGAGCTCTCCCTCGGCTTCCGCGTCATTTTATGCCTTCAAGGTGAATCCTGGTTTCTCAGCACTGTCTTATTTCTATCTAACGCCAAATCTCGCAGGATTACCCCGCCTACTCACTCGCCACCTCCCTTGCATCCGACACGACCTTAGAAGACGCCATCGAGTACACCAATACGATCACAGCATCAGCATCATCCCCGCCGGCCAGCACGATTCAGATCCACGCCCGAGATGCGGCAGAAGCGACGAAGAAGACCGAGTCCACGGCCACTGCATCCGACTCAACCATCACCATTTCAACCTCCGTCTCCTTCCGCCAGTGGCAGCGCGCCATGCTCGCCGACATGGCGATGGCCCGTCTGGGCGACGACCCCAACGCTGTGCCGTCAGATACGCCGGCGCGGTTCAAAGGGGTGGACCGATCCCGACCTGCGCAAGCCCCCAAAGCCCCCCGCCAAGCAGTCGTCGCGCTATCAACCTCTGAGTCCGAGAACAGGTGGTTAGGCGCAGAGGGTGCCCGGGTGGCCCACGCCCGCCTCGGAGACGAGCCAAACGCGGAGCGCGCCGACATGCCACTTCGATTCCCTTCGGCGCATCCTACTCTCGTCGCGTGCCGGAAGACGATCGAGGACCACATCACTCAGACCCACAAAGAGGCGAGCATGCTCGAGGAATACGCGGAGAAACTGAAACTGAGCCGGGCACGTAACCGCGTCTCCGAGGGAACCGACATCTCTGCAGCCCTCTTCGCCGCCTTGTCGGAGGTTCAGGAGCATGTTGACACAGACTCTGAGCCTGCCATCCTCGACGAGCACTTCGAGCCCTCCGACGAGGCTCAAGCTTGCGATTCTCTTGTCGTCGAGGAGCCTGCTATGCCACTCCAGAAGCCTAAGAAGCAAGTTCGCTTCGCTGATACTCTGGAGCAAGTTCGCTTCATCGATGCCCGTATCATTGTCCCTAGCGCGAACAAGTACCCCCTCAGGAAGACCATCGTCAGGCCTGCTGTCCACCGGGCACCTGTGGGTGGCCCTTCCAAGGTTCCCCGCGCTGGTGGCATCAGTGGTCCCATCGAAAAACAGACACGAATCCCGCAACGTGCACCCGGCAAGGAGAACATCACCACAACCAAAATCGCCGCTCCAAAAGGCACCGTCATGGCCCAAAGCCGCCCCAGCGTCCTGAACAACAAGATGACGCCGACGAAACCGATGAAACCGACAAAGCCTTCGCCCTTCAAAATTACAGCACCAAAATCGGCTCCAGCACAGCGACCTAGCCCCCCATCAACCCCGCCTTCCAAAGGCGCCCGGAAAGCCATCCCCGCGTCGCGCGGACGGTTCCTTCCGTGATGGGGCAGCTGTGATCCGACTGGTACTGGAAGCTCGACAAGCGGGACAGCCCAGATTCAAGAGCATCGGGCTGTCCTAGCTGAGCTTCACACCAACACCGTATCCAAAATATCCACCTGCAAAGCAGCCCTGATTCAAGAGCATCGGGCTAGCTGAGCGCCATGCGACTATCAAATCCGAAACGTCCCCAGAGGCAGCCTTGATTCAAGAGTATCAGGCTAGCTTCACGATCATGCGACTATCGGATACGAGACATCCACCCGCGAGGCAGCCCTGTGAGCATCGGGCTGTCCCAGCTGACCATTCCGCACCATCAATTCCAAGACATCCGCCTGAGAGGCAGCCCTGAGTCAAGCTGCTTCTTGTGACCTATATTATTTCGACTTTATTTTGGGTTTTATGTTCTTTATCTCTTCATGTAACTTTCTCCGTATACTGTATATATATTTGACCTCCATGACTACTAGCGGTTGTCGGCGTCGCTCCTTCTCCTGCTGCTCCTCCTCAGTGCACATGACTCGCGCTGTCCAGGTTGCTAAAGAGGATACTATCGATGCGCTTTTGCCTACTAATTAGACAAGCGCATCTACTTTAATTCTCCATGTAGCCTCAGATCAAGATATTTCATGCTGCGCGGATCTTCCGTATAAACACCCGCATGCGAATCATTTCTGCTACTTTCCAGCTCAAGACAGTGAATCTTGATTGCAACCTTCGAGATTTGCCTGCAGCCCTCCCAGTGCATTCCTAATTGGATTGCTCTTCGCCAAATATGTGTGAATTCACCGATTCAAGCAACTTGAACGTCTGTCAGGTCCGGTATGGCACCTGAGCCCACATAATCCTCAGCAAAGCACGCGTTGGTAATAGGAGCTTGTGAAGCCGACTTGGATCGGCGTCCAGTAATCCGCAATGCGGAGTGTAAACGTGTTGCCGGACGTGGTTCAGAAACAAACTCAGATGGGACTCGGATGTAGCAAATCTCATCATCATCAATTGCCACATACACGGTGGTACACTAGAAGTACACAGAATAACAACTCGACAAGCGCGCTTTCGAAGAACCGCGTTCTTCGTGAAACAAGCATCAGAAAAATGAAACGCTAGAGAAAGCAACAGGACAAACTCACTTCAAGAGATGATCAAGTTAGCCTTCAGATTCTTGTCCTTCTCCTCGATGAACTTGATCTCGAGTTTCCTACCCTTCTGGTTCTTGCAGCTGAAGGACGCAAGCTGCTTCTCCCTCTGCTCGGCCCTGCGTCCACTCTCGTAGTACTCAGGGTTGAGAGAAGCACCGGTGTCGCCCTTGATGTCGGGGACGATGTCGCACCACCTCTTGTAGTTGTGGATGCCGAGGACGAGGACAAACTCCTCGTCGGTATCGGACTTGAGGCGTAAGGTGCCAGAGGTGCCGCTGTTCTCCATGTGCAGAATCAGCTCTCCGTCGACCTCGGACCAGTGGCCCTTGGTGAGACAGGTCTGTTCGACAATGTGGAAGAAGGCGTTGGGGTTGGTCTGGAAGACGCAGAGGTTGATTTTATAACTCATTCTGTTGGACAACATGGCGTGAGCATGCGGATGAGGGGGTGACCAGGCAATGTGGACAAACCTGGTGTGAAGTTGAAGTTTGGATTGCGGTAGATAGATGCTAGTCGAAGGACGAGTGTATGAAAGGTCTGAGGAAAAGAGGAGCGCGCTGAGTGATTTTATACCTGTGGGTGGCCAAAAAAAGTCCGACCTATTTCGGTGTAATTGTTTTGAATGCACGAGAGCCTTTTGTGTTCAACAGCCCAGCACACACGTGCATGCAGTCACCTGCCCATCCGAGGCATACCGCAGAGGTTTGGCACCGTGGAGATGATCTGGCAAATGACCCTGGGACCAGGTGACGCCTTCTTCGAGGGAGCTGTGTGTACAAATACAGTCGAGTTACTATCCAGCAGCAGCGAAGAAGGCTCTGAAATTTTGCAAACGCCCAAGAAAATGCGACATGTGAAACTTGAACGGGCAACGTCATTCCAGGCGTCATTTCAGAGCGCGAGAAGGAGCAAACATAGTCAACTGATGAGCCGAGACCATGAGAAAGGATGCTAAGCGCAGGCAGGGCGCTCTACCAGTTTTAGGAACGGCGGTTCTCCAAGATGGAAAGGCTAAAAGAACGAATGAAGCATGGGGCGAGAAGTATTGCGTGTATGTCGTTCGCTGGTAAGGTGGGGCGAGCCGTAGTATTGTTTTGCCCGGAGTTATGAACGATGCCAGGGACCCCGGGAAACGGATGACAATGAAGAGTAGTGTTGGGAGGCCTTTCTAAGTTTGAGGCTTGAACGAAAGCCTGTTTTAGACGAATTCAGACGAATCAAGCGCAATGATACAGTACTTTGCATATGAACCCCGAGTGTGATGTTCACGCAGAATCTCAATTCGCTGCAAATTTTCTGCCTGTACGGCCGCCGGCGTGGGGCGTGTAAGATAGCCCAAGATTTACCAAAGCCGCTATTTGGATATGGCTGGCCGTCAAATGAGTGATGGGAGGAACCAGGGAGGAACAGCGGAGGAACGGAGTGCTGGCGCGATGTTGGTTTGTGGTTGGTTTGGGGTCTATGCTCGGTGTCTGCATATCTTCGCTCACACGCTCTGATTGGCTGAGAGCTCAGGGGCTTTCCTGTTGTGTCAGGATGTCGTGCTCTGTCGTCTGTCGTGCTATCCTGCTTTTGCAGACTCTCTGCTCCTTCTCCTTCTCCTCCACCTCCACTGTCTATACCTATCATCTTCATGCGCCAACAATGCTGTACACCCAATATTTAGCAGTCACACGCGGCCGCTGACTTCAATACGTGTCCGCTCCCAGCGGGGAGACACTACACTTCTTTGTGGAATGGTTAGCGGCGTCGGGCCCACCTTACCAGCGAACGAGCATACAAGCAATGAGTCTCGTCCCATGCTTTCTATTGGGTCTTCCATCTTGGAGAATCGCTGCCCCTAAAAACGGTAGAGCTCCTTGCTTGCGCTTACCATCTGACCATGAGCACCCTTTCTAGATATCCTTTCATCAGTCGACTGTGGGATTCTCGCCCCATGCTTTCTATTGGCTCTTCCGCGTCGGAGCATCTCAGTTCCTGAAGGCGGTAAGTAGAACGCCTTGCCTGCGCTTACCATCTGACTATGAGCACCCTTTCTTGATATCCACTCATCAGTTGACTGTGGGATTCTCGCCTGCTTTCTATTGGCTTTTCCATCTAGCGCCCTTTCTCATGGTCTCGGCTCATCAGTTGACTATGTTTGCTCCTTCTCGCGCTCTGAAATGACGCCTGAAATGACGTTTCCCTTTCACATGTCGCATTTCCTGGCACGTTTTGCAAAATTTCAGACCCTTCTTCGCTGCTGGATAGTAACTCGGCTGTACTTGTACATACAGCTCCCTCAAAGAACATGTCACCTGGTCCCAAAGTCATTTCCCAGGACATGATCATCTCCACGGTGCAAAATCTCTACGGTATGCCTCAGATGGGCAGGTGACTGTATGTACGTTTGGGCCGGACTGTTGAACACAAGAGGTTCTCGTGAGTTCAAAGCAATTGTACCGAATTAAGTCGGACTTTTTTCAGCCACCCCACAGGTATAAAATCACTTGGTGTACTCCTCTTCTCCTTAGATCTTTCATACACCTGCCCTTCGACTAGCATCCATCTACCGAAAAACAAATTTCAACCAGGTATGCCCACATTTCCTGGTCCCTCATCATCTGCATGCTCACACCATTTTTGTCCAACAGAATGAGTTATAAAATCTCCCTCCGCCTCTACCAGACCAACCCCGACGCCTTCTTCCACGTCGTCGAGCAGACCTGTCTCACCAAAGGCCACTGGTCCAAGGTCGATGGAGTGATGACTCTTAACATGGAGAACAGCGGAACCTCTGGCACCGTGCGCCTCAAATCCGACACTGGCGAGATCTTCGTCATCGTTGTCGGCGTCCACAACTACAAGAGGTGGTGTGACATCGTCACCGATGTCAAGCACGACACTGGTGCTTCTCTCAACCCGGAGTACTACGACGGCGGACGCAGGGCCTCTCAGAGGGAGAAGCAGCTTTCGTCCTTCCACCTTGACAACGCTAAGGGCAGGAAATGCGAGATCAGGTACTACAATGAGGAAGGAAACGACCTCAAGGCTAACATCATCATGGGATGAAGTGAGTTTGTTCTGTCGCTTTCTCTAACTTTTTGTTTGTCTAATATTTTTTCACGAAGAATGCTGTTGTTTGAAAGGCTTGCTTGTCGAGTCGTTTTGTGTACTTTTACTGTGCTATCGTGTATGTGAAAATTGATGATCACAAGATTTGCTACACCTCAGTCCCGTCTGAGTTCGTTTCCAGAGCACGTCCGTCAAGAACATGTTTACACCGTACCATGGCGGATTTACAGGACGCTGATTGTCCGCTTCGCAATCTCCTATTACCGAGGTCCGAACGCGCGCTTTGCTGAGGATTATGCCATAGCAGACCGGAGAGACCTTGTCTAAATCGCGGAACTACTAGCCATTAGCAATCCAACCAGGATTTGACTGAGAGGGCTAAATGTACATCGAAGGTTGCAATCAAGGTCCACCGTCACATTGACCGAGATAGTAGCAGGAAAAATCACCGCGTGCGGGTATTTATGTGGAAGATCCGCGTAGCGTAAAATGTATTGACCTGATGCTACATGTAGAATTAGATTCACTTGTCTGATTAATACGCAAACAACGCATCAATAATATCCTCTTCAGCAATCTTGAACAGCACGAGAATTGTTGCTGCGTTCGAGTTCGAAGTTGACCCACTCTCCTTAGATAGGAATTATATCTCTGATGTTCCTTCATTCGGGATCATATAGCTTATTATGGTTCTGCTGTTTATAAAAGCGTACATACTGTTGCTTAAGCTTGCGGCTAATGCAGCGATGCGCATTCATTGACTCCTCCCCTTACAACAAAATGAAAATTGCGAAGCATTTTAACCTCCTCTTTGACTGGGACCTGTACAGTATTGGGGTCAAATTCGAGTACTTCATGTTCGCAGAATGACAGGGGAGGTTGGCAAAGCTGACCAGCTGATTGGCCAAATGGATAGGAGCTTCGCCAAATCGGCCGGCAACTCCGGCTCTCCGAATTCACGCGATAACTCGACGACCGCCGCCTGCGATCTCACTTCTGTCCTCCACCCTCACTCAACCCCCCACTGCCCCATCCCATAATGCAGAGTTTGGTCGCCAGGTCTGTTCGCACGCAGTCCCTCCGCGCTGTTTCGGCGCGCACCTTTGTTTCTTCAGCGGCAAGATGGCAGGCCGTGCCGACTGAGAAACCGGTTTTGCAGAAGGAGTTCAAGATTTACCGCTGGGTGCGTTAGCTATACTTTCCGTAGCTGAATTATAACTGAAAATATCTTCCTAGAACCCTGATGAGCCGGCCAAGAAGCCTACTCTACAGTCGTACACAATTGATCTCAACCAGACGGGGCCCATGGTGTGTCCTCCTCGTATTTTGATTCTGACCCCTCTATTCTTGCTGACGAAAGAGTACAGATTCTCGATGCGCTCATCAAAATTAAGAATGACATCGACCCGACGCTGACTTTCCGTCGGTCGTGCAGAGAGGGCATCTGCGGGTCGTGCGCCATGAACATCGACGGCCAGAACACCCTTGCCTGCCTCTGCCGCATCGACCGCACTCCCAAAGACACCAAGATCTACCCGCTCCCTCACAGTACGTCCTACCGACTACCTTTACATTCCCTGCTCCGCTAACGGAGCCTCTGTGTGCAGTGTACATCGTGAAGGACCTCGTACCCGATCTGACGCTGTTCTATAAGCAGTACAAGTCCATCCAGCCTTACCTCCAGAACGACAACCCGCCCGCAGAGGGCGAGTTCCTCCAGACGCAGGACGACCGCAAGAAGCTCGACGGGCTGTACGAGTGCATCCTGTGCGCGTGCTGCTCGACCAGTTGCCCCAGCTACTGGTGGAACCAGGACGAGTACCTCGGGCCGGCGACGCTCATGCAGGCCTATAGGTGGATTGCGGACTCGCGAGTGAGTGTTCCCAGTTCTGATGTCCATTTGGCATATGGCATAGCGTATGAGAGCTAACGTGTGCTTGCGTTTGCTTGTACCTTTAGGATTCATATGGTGCGCAGAGGAAGGAGAAGCTGCAGAACGAGCTCAGTCTGTATCGGTGCCACACCATCTTCAACTGTGAGCCTTCATCTCTTTACACCTTCTGCCCTAGTTGAGATCTGACATAATTGTTAAGGCTCCCGCACGTGCCCCAAGGGCCTCAACCCCGCCGAAGCAATCGCGAAGATCAAGCTGGAGCTGGCAGCGGAGTAGTCAGTTACTCGGTATACATAGACCTAATTTGTGGTGGGGTGTTGTTTGAATTTTTTTATGTGGCTGCAATGGCATGGACACGTTTCACTACACATGTTTGCTATTGAGCTCATTTGAGCCGCCTTTGATGTCGGATGGGGGATAAGCTGACGGGATTGGCAACAACTGGTTTCTCCGACATTGTTTTGCATGCGCATGCTTGGAAACCTGGCCATGGTCATAATGCATCTCAGATATTGCTATGAACAGGTGTGCACATATACCTTTCGCATTGCGTACTCTCATCTGACGCTAGCTGCAGGTATGACCGGGGACCCCTGGCGATTATTACCACACAAGTACCACCTGCCAATGCGCCGTTTATCAGCACAGTATCGCTCGACATTCATCTACATTACTCAGATTATTCAATGTCCAGCTTCTCTGTACCGAGAGCGCTCGCTGCGTCATTTATTCTGCAAGCTATACCCTCTGCGAGCTTCCATGAACAGGTCTACTGGGTGCGCATACCTTCTTCTGTATTGCGGTACGCTCATCTGACGCTCGTTGCAGGTATGGTGGTGATGTTCTCACAGGCACCGCTAACATTTACTTACCAGCATTTACTTTGCCGCCCGTGCAGGAATCAACACTGCAATAGTCAAACGTATCGCACATGCCGTCTGCTAAGACTCTTCAATATCCGCTTAGCGATACCGAGTCGCTTGTCATATGCTTCTTCTCCTACGTTGCTATCTTCGTTTCAATCATGAGGCTCTGATGTGGTATAACGCCGATGTATCTCGACACTCTCTCGGATAAGATCTTTATATTAACTTTCCATTTTTTTATGTATCTGGTTTTTTTCAGCTACGGGGCTCCACCCTATGTTACTAATGTCCCTATGTAGCCGTAGAGGAGAGCGTGAGACAGGTTTGACCCTTTATGAGCGCATATTCAAAATAATAAATAATGATACACTACATCACGTCCAGGACCGTCAAAGAAGCTCAAAAAACCTTCACATCGGGAGTCACAGCGGCACAACTGGAACGCAGCAGCAATTCTCGTGCTGCTCAAACCATTCTCAATCGAAAAACGCTCTATCATCCCCTGCGCTACACCCGATACGCCATGATGCTTGTAAATCCGACGACTGGATTGTGATGAGAAGCACGAACTACTCCGTATATATGTATACTTAAACCCTAGCTAGTATACAAACAAGGCCATGGTAAGCTACAGAACTATGAATGAGACTTAGGAAACCTTCACAGCGCCAGAGGACATTGGGCTCAACTGGAATGCAGCAGCAATTCTGGTGCTGCTCAGACCAGTCGGAGTACGCTCTATCGCTCCGAGCGCCACACCGCGAAACACATGACACGCCATGATATTGGTGAAGCCGAGATGCATTGTTGTGAGGGCAAATCGTGCAGATGGAGGAACCGGGGAGACCAACAATGCCAAATTCGCAAGGAAAAATAAGACTGTGGCACTGTATCGACAAGCTTAAGATTGGGCAATTTGGGATGTGATTTGATTGTGATGGAACTCACAAGTAGTACTTCTGCCCAGACTGCATCAGCGACTTGGAAAGGCTATGAAGACCCTTTCCTTTGATCACTGATAGGACGCGCGAGCGCCAGGTCAGCTCGGTGGCTGCATCCGCTGCTAAGCGATACGAGATCGCTAGAAAAACTGTCGTGTCGTGTGCAAAAGTCGATATGCTCGGCAATGTGACATAATTCACCGAGGTATCAAGGCAGTATTGAGTGGATGGGATATGCCCTACGTGAACGGAAAGTGAGCCATGCATCATACACAAGTTTTGCTGACACTCACCTGCGCGAAGCGTTGTTGCTGCAAATATACCAAGTGCTAGTGTGACTAGCCAGAGGGCGCCGAACAGAGCCGTTACACGCGTCGATTTCATATAGACAGCTCTGACGCGCAGAAAAAACAGGAATGTGGTAGCAGCTCCTCCGATGACACCAACCATCCCCGTCATATCTATGAGCAATTGACAGTTCTCTATTGTTACTACTGCAAATGAATCTGGTTGGATGTTTGTTGGATACACAATCAAAGAAGCCACTCACGGCCGAATAGCAGAATGAGGCCCAAAAAAGTGAATTCGCAGACGCTAGAGATTACAGTCAGCGCAATCGATGGGCGCTGGGGGTAGTAGAGCTGGGTACCGGGACAGGAAGTAGATCGATATGGACCAGGTTATCCCAGAGTTCGCGACCATTGCACATTCCTCCGGTATCGATATCAGCCAATCATATGCATATGCCTGGATGAAGGCAAAAACGTCTTCAATTGGTCTTAAAAACGGATTTAGGAACACTTACGGTAAATTGCGCTACGCATACGTAGGCCCCAAACTGCCACACGAAGCCAAAGGCGACGGGAAGAAAGTCAATAGGCCCAGGTGCAGTCATATGAAGAACTTGTGAGCGAATCTGCGTGAATGGATGGACTCCTCATATTGTGTGATATTGACAAACGTCGCACAACACATGCCAGCACATGCCGTGAGGCTTTCAGGCAGGGTGACTTTTACTTTCGGGAAATTTGATGGATTCTTATCAAATTCCCGCACTAAATTGATCTGTGGCGGATCGACCGTTCCTGGACGAAGGGGTTCCAAATTTGGTGGGAAGGGGCCCAAATTGGAGTGGGGACTCCGGAGAGGCCTTAGAGAACATACAGGACTGCATCGTTCTAGACATGTTGGGCTATCATATTTTCGAAAGCAAATGCACTTTATGAAGCCATTATGTATATTGGAATTCGGATGACTTCCAACTTTCAAATTCATCTCAAGCCCATCAAGCCCTATCAAGCCGAGATGCCTTTCATCAGGAACGATAAATTCAAGCTGTCACCACTCTGATTCGGAGCTGCTAGCTTGGTAACGCTCGCGCGTTGATCCTCAAAGTAGATAGGCCCCTTTGTGCCCGTCGGCTGAGGGCGGGACCGCCACATTACTACAACATGTGCGGTTATCCTTGTTGTCGCATATCTACCCGGCACTCACTTGTTAAGGGTTTGAGTAGCTCTTGTTATGGGCTATGATGCTGGGAGGTCATTTTGACGGCTAAATTTGCGTTAGGCGTTTGAAGGGCTTAGTACGTCCCTATCCCGGGCGAGAAAGCTGTGCATATGCTGGCGGAAACTCCGTCGGATTCCTCCCAGGCACCCAGCGATAAAAAAGATGCAAGATGCAAAGGGAAAACCTCCAAAGCCTGATGTCATGCCGGAACAACCTCAAATTCTGGAAACACATTCGGACGGGGGGGGGGGCTGGACCCTGCTGGACCCAAAAGGAGACCAGCAGCTGTACCATAGATCAAATGCAATTCACATTGAATGTTGTATGAACCCGTCAGAGGCACTGCCGGAATCGTTTAGAATCCTTGGAGTTTGACTAAGAGGCCCATGCACGCTCGGAGCGCATTGCTCGCATTATCCCCGCAACTACAATCGGTAGGTCCTCCGGTTGCTATTTCTCCCACCCATTCTCGCTGCTAGGAGAGGAGGTACAGTGCCGGAAGGCAAAACACCCTGAAATCGGCTACCGGCCCCGATGTCATTATGTCTCGTTCGTTTTAAAAACTGACTTGCTTGCTGTATAACTGTCGACTCTGGTTTACGCAATCTTGAAACGTGGCAAACCCGCGGACGATCCTGAAAGTCATTGTCTCATTGCGCTGGAGAGCTGCCTGCTAAAGACGACGAGCAGCGAAAATGTCCAGCCTCACTCACAAAATGGGTTCCGCGAGCCTGGCTACTGAACCAACAACAACTCGTTCATCTGGGCTTTACTATCAACAAAGCTAGGTCGATGGGCAGGCCTCTCCACATCTGTCTTGTGGACTGTAACGACGCTTTCCCTGCTACCCATCACCCAATACTATGGGGAAAGCTATATGTGAGAGGGGTTAGCGGGCCCCTCTTTGACTGGCTGCGTATCCTACACTCGGATCTGCGTTACCAGATTTCTAGGTCAGACCTACTCTCATTGGAATTCTCCTCCATGGCTCGGGTCATGAAAGGAAACTCGGTGGCCCCTGATTTCGTCCGCCTCGCGGATGAGGATGTTGTAACTCTCGACGGCGTGCCGTTAGGAGCTATGCAACCGGGCGGATGATGTCGCTCTGTTATCTCCATCGCCCCGAGGTCTACAGCGAAAGACGAACTACTTATGGGACTACTCGGCATAGAATTCCTGGTCATCAGTATGACCAAGACTTTCGGCAAGCCAGCGAATTTTACGAATGGATACTCGTACGTTGATATAACTTTTGTGTCAGACGGCAGGAACATATTCGCTCTATCGCAAATGTGACGTTCAATGTTGGCTCATACATAGGGACACGGCCGCCGTTCCAAGGCAAGAGGCGCCACAACAGGAGTGTAGACAACAACATCGCGCCAGCACTCCGTTCATCCGCTGTTCCTCCCTGGTTCCTCCCATCACTCATTTGACGGCAGCCATATCCAAATAGCGGCTTTGGTAAACCTTGGGCTATACATGTTACACGCTCCACGCCGTACAGGCAGCGAATTTACATCGAACTGAGATTCTGCGTTAACACCGCACTCGGGGTCCATATGTAAAGCATAGTATCATTACGCTCTCTTCGTGCAAATTAGGTTTTATTCAAGCCTCACACTTAGAAAGTCCCCCAAAACACTGCTCTTCACTGGCCGTTTCCCAGGGTCCCTTGCATCGTTCATAGCCTTGGGTAAAACAATACTACAAATTCTCCCCCGCCTCGCCCCACCTCACCAGCAAACGGCATACACGCAATTACTCTCTCCCCATGCTAAATTCTTCTAGCCTTTTAGCCTTTCCATCTTGGAGAGCCGCCGTTCCTAAAAGCGGTAGAGTGCCTGGTCTGCGCTTACCGTTTGACTATGAGCATCCTTTCTCGTGGTCTCGGCTCCTTCACAAGCTCCTATTACCAACGCGTGCTTTGCTGAGGATCATGTGGGCTCAGATGCCATAGCGGACCTGACAGACCTTGCCTATATCGGCGAATCCACACATAAATGGCCAAGAGGAATCCAATGAATGGGCTGGGAGTGCTACATGCAAGTCTCGAGGGTCGCAGTCAAGATCCCCTGTGTTGACCTGGAACGTAGCATTGGGAAAGATAATCGCGTGCGTTATACGGAAATTCCGTGCAGCATAAAATACCTTGATCTGAGGCTACATAGAGAATCAAAGTAAATGCGCTTGTCTAATCAGTATAGCTGTAGCAGCCTGAACAGCGCGAGAATGGCCGTCGCATTTCAGTTCACAATTCGCCCACTCTACTCAAATCGATTGGATACTGCGACTCATTGGAGTTAAATATATATACAGTACACGGAGAAAGTTACATGAAGAGATAAAGAACTTAAAACCCAAAATAAAGTCGAAATAATAAGAGTCACAAGAAGCAGCTTGACTCAGGGCTGCCTCTCAGGCGGATGTCTGGGAAACGATGGTGCAGAATGGTCAGCTAGGACAGCCCGATGCTCACAGGGCTGCCCCGCGGGTGGATGTCTCGAATCCGATAGTCGCATGATCGTGAAGCTAGCCTGATACTCTTGAATCAAGGCTGCCGCTGAGGACGTTTCAGATTGGATAGTCGCATGGCGCTCAGCTAGCCCGATGCTCTTGAATCAGGGCTGCTTTGCAGGTGGATATCTTGGATACGGTGTTGGTGTGAAGCTCAGCTAGGACAGCCAGATGCTCTTGAATCTGGGCTGTCCCGCTTGTCGAGCTTCCAGGACTAGTCGGATCACAGCTGCCCCATCACGGAAGAAACCGTCCGCGCGACGCGGGGATGGCTTTCCGGGCGCCTTTGGAAGGCGGGGTTGATGGGGGGCTAGGTCGCTGTGCTGGAGCCGATTTAGGTGCTGTGATTTTGAAGGGCGAAGGCTTTGTCGGTTTCATCGGGTTCGTCGGCGTCATCTTGTTGTTCAGGACGCTGGGGGCCGGGCGGCGTTGGGCCATGACGGTGCCTTTTGGAGCGGCGATTTTGGTTGCGGTGATGTTCTCCTTGCCAGGTGCACGTTGCGGGATTCGTGTCTGTCTTTCGATGGGGCCGCTGATGCCACCAGCGCAAGGAACCTTGGAAGGGCCAGCCACAGGTGCCCGGTGGACAGCAGGCCTGACGACGGTCTTCCTGAGGGGGTACTTGTTCGCGCTAGGTACAATGATACGGGCGTCGATGAAGCGAACTTGCTCCAGAGTATCAGCGAAGCGGACTTGCTTCTTAGGCTTCTGGAGTGGCATGACAGGCTCCTCGGCGGCAAGAGAATCGCAAGCTTGAGCCTCATCGGAGGGCTCGAAGTGCTCGTCGAGGATGGCAAGCCCAGAGCCTATGTCAACATGCTCCTGAACCTCAGACAAAGCGGCAAAGAGGGCTGCAGAGATGTCGGTCTCCTCATAGACGTTGTTACGTGCCCGGCTCAGTTTCAGTTCCTCCGCGTATTCCTCGAGCATGCTCGCCTCTTTGTGGGTCTGAGCGATGTGGGCCTCGATCGTCTTCCGGCACGCGACGAGAATAGGATGCGCCGAAGGAAATCGAAGTGGCATGTCGGCGCGCTCCGCGTTTGGCTCGTCTCCAAGTCGGGCATGGGCCACCCGGGCACCCTCCGCACCAAGCCACTTGTCCTCGGACTCAGACGTCGAGAGCGCGACGACTGCTTGGCGGGGGGCTTTGGGGGCTTGCGCAGGTCGGGATCGGTCCACCCCTTTGAACCGCGCCGGCGTATCTGACGGCACAGCGTTGGGGTCGTCACCCAGGCGGGCCATCGCCATGTCGGCGAGCATGGCACGCTGCCACAGGCGGAAGGAGACGGAGGTTGAAATGGTGATGGTTGAGTCGGATGCAGTGGCCGTGGACGCGATCTTCTTCGTCGCTTCTGCCGCATGTTGGGCGTGGATCTGAATCGTGGGCGGGGATGATGCTGATTCTGTGATCGCATTGGTGTACTCGATGGCATCTTCGAATGTCTTGTCGGATGCAACGGAGGTGGCGAGCGAGTAGGCGGGGTAATCCTGCGTGATTTGGCGTTAGATAGCGATAAGATAACACTGAGAAACCAGGACTCACGTCGAATGCACAAAGTGACGCGGAAGTCAAGGGAGAGCTTAACTGCGAGTAGATCGAGGCGGTGTCAAATGAGGCCTATAGCGAGGTCGATTAGGAGCTAGCAACAACAGCATCTAAGAGCGAGCACTTACGGAATGCCGCCAAATGTCTGAAATCCACGAAGGTGCTGATACCAAGGCAGGCACAGGGTGAGAGACGGCTGCGACGAAGGCCACTTGCGGCTGGTCGATACCGAATGAGTGCCTGAAAGTACCGCTGAACTGTAGAACAGATAGTGGTCAGCCATGCTTACGGGATTAGACGAACAGGGCATTGCATACCTTGTCGCCGCTGACATCGCACTCCACATGACATTCCGCGCTCTGTCGAAACGCGGTCTGCATGTCCAAGACATAAGTTTGAGATACCGAGGGGATGAGTTCAGTTGCCGGGGAGGGTGCCTTTTTCTTGAAGCAATTCACGATCTTCCGGAGGGTCGACCCGAAAGCCATCGTAGCAGGCGTAGGATGGAGAGGAGGAGGGGAGGGCAGAGGTGCGAGATGCGGAGTGCGGTGCGATGAGATGAGATGAGGGACGGTAAGCTCGCGAAAGCGCGCTGAGATCCTGGTGAGGATGAAGAGAAAAGGCAGATAAAGCGAGGGTTCTTATATCAATTCATCGACGGCGGGGCTGACCTTCAGAAGAGAGGCGTTGGATGACATGGAAGACTTTGGACGTCCCCATGGCCTTGAGTGTCCCAGCCTCATGTACATATAGGGAACCCGGTCGCCAGGGCTGGTCCCCCAGCCAGAGGACAGTCTGGTTAGAAACAAGACTTCAGATATGCGATCTTCCCCAGCTCTCAAGTGTTCCAAATCCAAAGAACCTGTGCCTGGGAGCAACTACATGGGAACTGCACGCAGTGAGAAGGCGCCAGTTGACCAGTGAAGGCAAAGTCAAGCACCAGTGCTGCTGTTCGTGTCCAGTATAGCCCAGGTTGAAGATTCTGTGACAGAGCGGGCGTGTACGGAGAAAATTGGCTGATTTGGCCAGCGTATGAGTCTTGTAATTCCATGCTCCTCGTGGACGTCGAAGACAGTTGAAGTAGGCCCCCGGAAGCTAGCTCTTAAAGTGTCCGAAATTTAGGGGATTTGAGGCCCGAAAATGGCCAAATGTCTGTCCGGAGATAAGGGATTTGAGGACTCCAAACGGTCTATGTCTGTCCAGGTAAGTATAGGGGATTTGAGGCTAGCCGCAGGCCTCGATTTTTTTGGGAAAAGATGGGTCTGAGATTTGATCCGTTGCCAGGATTCGCGCGCGCAGGGCCGGCGCAATTTTTTTAAATTTTCTTTACCGTTTCACGTGATATGTCTGTCCGATGTAGGGGATTTGAGGGTCAAACTGGCCTCGGATTTGAGGCCCATTTTGGGGAAAATTTCCGGACAGTTTAAAGTGTGAGCTTCCGGGGGCCTGTTGAAGCACTACTCAATCCAGACTAATATGCAACACACTGTATGCATTCTTACTGTTACCGTTATCGCGTTCAAATCAGCAACATCCGGGCATGAGTCGGGACGCGTTGATAGACTCGTACATTCTTCAATTTCTTGATTCCCACTTTACCCGAGCCATTAAGGATTCTCAATTCCCATTTCACGAGTTCACGGTTGGTTCACGGTCTTGCGCGGCTGTGCATTTGATGGTGGGTTTCCTTTTCCGAAGGCCAAATTTTTTCACGTATCCGCTGTGTTGCCCCTCCACCCAGGGCTTCGCAGTATCGAAAGTGTGAGCATATTCCTTCTATCTGAGATCTAAGAAAATTGATCGGGCAAAAAGTGAGACGAGTTGGATTGCGAGTGGAGGCCGATGGCACAGGGTTTGGAGCAGCAGTTCTTCCACAATCGGAACTCCCGACGCTAAATAGGGCCTCTGACATAATAAAATCGAACATCGCCACCAACGCCGCCAAGGAAATCGTGAACTGGTGGACTAAGAATACAGAATCCCTATTGGTATCATCCAAGGCACCCCCGGCAATATTAATGTGCCCCGGCCTCCGCGAACTCAATATCTCTCATTTTCGAATCCTAGGCACCATGGACCGGGACCGTGGCTATATACAAATACTTTTACGTGCAGCTGCCAGCCACTCATGAGCGCTGGAAAAACGTGTATAAGGCTCTGCCAGTGAGACCAGCTGTAATCGAAAGTGCCCGCCGCCACGCACCCAGACGGCTGTCAACTTGCCAATGTCGCTTTGAACTCTTCGATCCTCATCTCACTAGCACCAAAGACTTTTTTAACAGTCCTATTTGGTGTCTATAGCCTCTTTCGAATCATCTGTACTATGGCTGATCTATCTGAGGCGACTAAAGTGGGCGGCCGGGCACAAGCTGTGGATTATGTCTTCGCAGCGAATTTTGCAGTGAGTGCAAGCCATGATTTTCGAGCCAACCACTCACTCACGCATCACTGCTAGGCGTATGGGTACGACTGGCTGTTGTCCATATTGGAAGAGCTCGAGATTGTTTCAAGAAGTGGTCTGAGCCCACCCATCGTGATCTATTTCTTGTCACGGTACGCAGCTCGTCCTGTCGTGCGAGGTTGCAAGCTTTTTATTATTCATACACCGCGGGTGTCCAGTAGTTGCGCATCTCGGTCTGGGACTGAGCGGGACCGCGGAGTGCCGACGTACGATGGGACGGAGCTATGGCTAGCGCGTGAATCCGGATGGATCCGGGTATGTACGCGACATAAACCTGAGACCTGAGACCGTCCCGTAACGCGTAACACGTCTCAGCCATAGCACAACCAAAATTAAAACTTCTTTAGTACAAATCGGAGATAATTCCTCCCAAGGGAACACCATCTCCATATGATGGGTTACATTGATAAGTAAGTTTGATACAACGTCGACGCAAGATTTTTTGCCCTCGGGCGCTACTCCGAGGTGCTTAAACCATTGTACAGTCGGAGCGTCTAGCAGAGTACTCTGAGAGTAGAGCGCCCGGAAGTAGTTATTTGTACTGGAACGTACTGTGATAGCGATCTTGGTAGACTAGGTTAGGAGGAATTTGGGTACCAACAGCTCGACATACCTGATAAATTTTTTAATACACATGCGTTCTTGATATCACGTAGTTGAGGTCGGTATAAATTGCACCCTAAACATTGCTTCATTGGCACAGGTCGACTTTCCGTAACCGCTAACGCCACGACCAGTTCGGTAACCCTTCTCCAAGGTATACTTAGTAGGGCTCGCGTTGTGGCGCCTTATGCGCTGTCCGGTACTACAACCATTTCGGATATACGCGGCACTGCTCATACTTAACCGGCGGTCCTCCTCGCTTGCCCTAGGTCTAATAGCGTTTCAACTCTTTCTTTATATTCTCCCACCTCGACTTAGTGTTTAAGTGTTGTGTTCCAGTCTACTAAGTTTCGAGTCTAGAAGAGAGTTGCTTGAGTGTTCATCATCTCGACGGGCCAGACATTGTCGCTAACACTTTCTGACATTTCCGGAAACGGAAACTGATAACAGTTTTCTGCTCTCGCCGCTAGTGGCAGGCAGTTCCGCAAGCGGTGGTCGGCCATACTCTACCGGTCTTTCTAGTTACTCAGCAAGTGCTTATAACTACGCTCGCCGTTTCCTTTGTCTAACTCACGGTAAGGTTTACGTAGGACTCATAGGTGGCTGTCGACCGCTTCTGTACAGGACCTACGTCTTGTTAACTCGGTCCCTCTTTCTCGTTCCTTCGTGACTATGACTGGACGCGGCTGGTAACACTGATTGTGATACAAGTCTCTATGCCACTGTTCGGTCTTTCACGGTTTGTTCCGTCAGTGTATAAAACTAGCGTCTATTTGACGAGCCTGCGCGTTCTTTTTGTTCTTTCTTCATTTGCTGTGGCTGTACTGGCGTGTTCGTGGCTCGCAGTGTCGTTCTTTAACTGTCAAGAGGCGACCACGGTCGCTACGACGTCTATATCAATCGGGTCGCAATTGGGTATACCGTATATCCGCCCCTCGAATGTGTACTTATGGCGGTATTATGTGTCCACCGATTTAACTGACTACGACGTAATACGTTA
>KV417670.1:157821-167919 GCA_001630335.1 Athelia psychrophila
ATTAGAATTCGATTGAGCTAAGGGAAGGGAAAGGAGATGAAAAACGCACATTGCCACGCCCAACAGGACGACATCCCGATGTAGCGCGCGTAGCCGGCTTGCACCACATCATGCAGCGCGTGCATCTATTGGTATACATTCCATTTTTGCATCAGTACAAGCTCAGATCAAAATCCTATCGAAGTCGCAAATGGACGTGACGGTAACGCACCGTCTCAGCGATTGGGGTTTCGGAGTCAAAGCGGTGGCCTGTATTCCGTCAGTATTTTACATGCACATGGATGAATGGCAAAGGAGAGGGGGAGAGGGGAAACACTGACATTGGAGGACGTCGACGTAGTCGAGCTGCAGGCGTGCGAGACTATGCTTCACCGATTCGAAGATATGCTAAGTAGGACAGGGAGGGTAAGAAAGTAGAGGGTAAGGGGCAAGCGCAAGCGCGCACCTTGCGACTAAGCCCGCGCTGATTGGCGTACCCCATTGAATCAAGCGTGGCGGGTTTCATGAGGGAGAGGTATGTATCGCCACGCCCCACCGTTGCCCACACCTTTCGTTTAAGTTAGCTTCTCTGTACTTTCTCATTTCTGTGACATGAAATGTGGCACCTTTGTCATAACGACAATCTCGTCGCGGTTGATGTTGTGCTGCTTGATCGCCTTGCCGAGAATGACCTCCGACGCGCCATTGGAATAAGCGTTGGCGGTGTCGAAGGTGTTGATGCCTAGGTCATACGCGGCTTTGATATGCGTGATGCTCTCCGCCTCTTCGAGGATCCAGGGCTGCCACCCCGGCGAGCCTACGCGTGCTATTGTTAATGTAGATCGCAAACAAAGGAGGTATATGGGGCGGACCGTAGCTCATGCAACCCAGTATGATCTTTGACACTTTCAAACCAGATTTTCCGACGCGGACTGTGTAGTATTTAGTCTATGCGTAAATGGGGTCAAACAAGGCGCTCACCGTATGGCATTGACTTGATGGCAGACATGGCTTATAAATTGCTTGTAAATCGCAATTTGAAAGGCGACGAACTGATCAGCTTTATAGCGAATCCTGATTGATTACCATTGTTATATCATACAAGACATGCCGAGACGCGCGCATGAAGCCACTCTGAACTCCTCGTCACGGAGGCATGTGGGGCTGGCAACGCACGGCCGCGAAGGACTTGGCAAGCCGCAACACGATTAGTCAGCATGTATCCACTCTGCCGCCCGTCGATAGCACCAACCGGTTCCCGTGTATCCACTCTGCAATTCGTCGATAGCACCAACTTTTTACCTACGAAGCCACCGGAAACAGCCTCAGATGTCGACGACGTGTCGAGGGCATTCGGGTCTCTTTCGTGATTGGCATTTCACGTCCAGTCATCTTCTCTAAAAGTTTTTCCTTTGCATCTAAAGACATGTATATCATTTCAAGCCATAAGTGTACAGAACAGCTATAGTGTACCGACTCAACTTGACGCCGTATTTAATGTGGGAGCCCGATACGAAGTAATCGTGCCCAACTGAAAACGCATTCACGATTGCGGAACTGGTCAAGCCATTGGGATGAGGTTCCATATGAATCATCCCGAGCGCAACACCGCGGAATACGCGACACGCCATGGTGGTGGTAAAGCTGCTATGTATCGTGATGAGTATGGGCTGGGCCCCAGGAGGAACGAACGGGATCCAAATTATCGCCAAGTTAACAAAGAAGTACAAGAAGGTGGAGCTGTATCCCAAATACAACATCAGACGATTCAAAGTTTAGCTTTCTCTCGGCGAACTCACAAATAGTAGAGCTGCCCGGTCTGTAACATTGATTGTGAAAGGCTGTAAAGGCCTTTGCCATTGACTATTGTCATAAGACGAGAGCGCCTGCCACCATCCGCCACGGCGTTCGTCGTTAGCCGGTATGAGATGGCTAGAAATATCAATGTATCGTTCACGAAAGTTGATATGAGAGGCGATGGGACAGCTTGAAGACCCGTCATAATGCATCCTCCATTGACCGCAGGCGACGAATCGTGTTCTGGATGCAGAACAATTGAGCTAGAGAGCTAAAGCTAAAGCAAAGTTACCCTGATACTGACCTGCTCGGAGCGTTGTGCTTGCCCATATAGTCGAAGATACCGTGACAATCCAGAGCGCGCCGAATAGAGCGGTCGCGTATCTTGATCGTAGATAAACAGCTCGGACGCGCAAGAAAAACAAGAAAGAAGTAGATGCTAGCGATATAACCGCGGACACTCCGATCATCGCGGCAAGAAAGGTACAGTTCCGAGTCTCCTCTGGTGCTGGCGCCGCTGCGGAAGTATAGTAGTTAATCCCCCGCTTGCCCATACACAGGAGGGGAGCGCTTACAGCGGAAGACCGCAAAGAAACACATCTGGCTAACTTGACTGATGCTGTATATTGCAATGAGCTCGCAAGTTCATAACCTCATGGGACAGGATGGGTAGCTTACCGCGACACAAAATATATCACGATGGACAGGCTCAGACCACTTCTCGAAACAATCTCCAGCTCGTCCGAAAAGGACAGCAACCAGTCGTACACATATGCCTAGTGGTGATGCGTGGGTAAAATCATGGCCCGAAAATCATGACTTGCACTCACTGCAAAATTCGCTGTGAAGACATAATCCACAACTTGCAATCGCAAGACCACTTTGTTCGTCTCAAATAGTGGATCCGAGTATGTCATAGTCCAGAGAATTACAAAGCGGCCACGGACAAGTACTAAGAGAAAGAGTCTTTCAGTGGGATGGTTGAAGATTGGTTGAAGAGTTCGACACGACGTTCACAAGTTGGCTCCGTTGGGTCCTGTTACAGCTGTTTTCATTGTGTTAGGTGCACTTTTGAAATCGAGATGCATTGCTGCCGTGTTTGTACTTCGCCGGAACAAACAAGTGGCGCCGCCAAATGGAGTACTTAGGCGATCATGCACAGTTTGCTCCCAGCACGAGGAAGCATACGAACATGCTTCCTAGCATGCGATAGGTTCCGGTAGCGCTGATAGGCCGGTAGTACCATAAAGTCCTATAATAGATGCACCATATGCTCCTCGTTCGCCATTGGAACCATTCCATGACACGAATCGCTGCACGATAGGAAAATTACAAGCAAATGTTGTGCCGAGAATACAAACAGGCGAGCATAAGTAAGTGGTTATAGACCGCGGGGGGAATTCGAAAGCAAAACTCACAGTGCTGGTTTGCGGCGGATGCTCTCGGTGACTGCGGGCTCGATGGCACATCCAGTGACGGCGTTGCTTGACAGGATAGCCTGAGGGATAGTCTAGTGTTAATGGCGCGTGCGAAGCCGGACCTCAAATATCGGGTGTAATACAGTCACATGATAGCTTTGATGCGCCACAACGCGGTCATTATCGCGTCTTCATGTAACGTGAATCGACCGTCTATTAGCTTCAGATCTATGTCAAACAGCCATAATCGACAGCCAGTATATCTAACATGTGTATAGATGCTTTGTTGATATTCTTGCTCCCTTGAGAATACATATATTCCTCAATGGCTGACCAATTTAGTGATTCTAGCCCTCAAAATGACCTTAGTCGAAGCAAGGTGTCCAGTGAATATTGCGCCTAAGGTGCTCATGACCGATTGATACACGAAAAAACCATCTCACGAGGTTGAGCAACTCTTCAGCACCAAATCGATTTTTTGGGGGGAATCATTTGGGGTAAAAATTCAAACTTGTGATTGCAAACTCACCAGGCTGATGTAAACTTTTTCATCATCAGTGTTGGTAGATCAAGCGCCCCCGATCACCATGATGGATGTCAGCGAGTGCACGACAACGCGAGGGAAGCAAAATGGACCTGAGAATATCAAGAATGGCTCGAATATAGTTGTTGAAATGTGTTCAAAGGCCTGAAGATTCTGTTACAAGTAACTTAGAATTTATTTAAAGCATTCTCAGAACCCCTGGAAGGCAGCAGCAGCCTCAACACTTCACATAAGCCACGATGGTAGGAGTTGATGCCTGGTGCCACAAGCAGCCCACGTGAGATAAACGTGCGAGACACGCGAGACTCACGCGATTTCCACGCGATTTCCACGCGCGGATTTGAGGTACGGCTCGGAGGGCGCGTTTAAGATCAGACCATAAACAAGGAACGATTGTCTTCACTTTTTTTTGGTGTGGCTACGGGAGACTATGAGGGATAATTCTTTGGGATTTCGCTAACGAACCTTAATCCCTAAAAGGATATCTCTCACAACGTCGTACTACTGTCACACTACTGTAGCGACTCTAGTGTCTATTACCTAACGACGACGTCCCGCCGTTCCGTTATGGGTTATTGATTGCCTCCCGCCCTGTCCGCTGTCATCCCAAACTATCATATGCCCCCTCGTCGTCTTGCTCTTGCTCGCTCCCCTGACCATGCTCCCTTCTCATCTTCAAGTATTGTCTAGGGGTGATTTCCTCCATCGCTTTTGTGGCCTCTGCGCAATTTTATGACCGCTTTCGTGCTTTGGAGGGGTGTCTTAGTTGTTTTGCTGACAGTGTACTGGGCGGTCAAGCAGGAACAGGTGGGTACATTACATTATCTACCTTTTATCTTTCTATTTCCTTCATCACCATATACACATCCATCATATTTGCATACCCATGCATATGTCTCAGCGCCCCTTTGGGATTCGAACCAGTGGCAGTATTGCCTCGATTGCTGCAGGAAGTCTCTGATTTAGAAACTCGCGCACTTTGGCAGTCCGGCATTCCAGCAATCGCCACCGTTTAATAACCGTGACGGCGCGCTAGTTCGTATATCACCTATAATATTTGTCTGTATTCTCAGCCTCATTGGCACGTCGTCCTGACTGTACGTCAATTCAACGCAACTTTCTTGAACGCGAAGGGACACCAGCCCCCACTGGCAGCATCTCACTGCCCGCCCTTTGCATCCATCCTCTTCCCGCCGCCCAAACTCATGACCCGACCCGCACCTCAAGCAGAATCCAACACGTTTGGACGCAAGTTTTGAGGTGATGCGCTCAGCCTCGCCCTTTGTAAATGCGGGGAGCATCCATACCAGTCCCTACCAGTCAAATCGTGGTTGGATTGCTCGTGGCCAGTCATGTGTGAATTCCCCGATTTCGACGAGGTCTCTCAGGTCTGCTATGGCATTTGAGTTTGAATAATCCTCAATAAAGCACGCGTTGGCCAGTAGGAGCTTGCGAAACGCACAGTCAGCATCCTGCAGCTCCGCAATGGCGTAGTTGAAACGTGCTCCAGAAACGAACTCAGAAGGCACTCGGATGTACCAAATCTTATCATCATCAATTGTCACATACACGGTGGCACACTAGAAGTACACAGAACGACAACTCGACAAGCACGCTTTTCAAAGAACAACATCAGACAAACGAAAAGTTAGAGAAAGAAACAGGACAACTCACTTCATCCGATGATGAGGTTAGCCTGGAGGTCCTTTCCATCGTCCTTGATGAACTTGATCTCGCATTTCCTTCCCTTAGCGTTGTCAAGCTGGAAGGACGAACGCTGCTTCTCCCTCTGTGAGGCCCTGTGTCCACCGTCGTAGTACTCGGGGTTGAGAGAAGCACCGGTGTCGTTCTTGAGATCGGGAACGATGTCACACCACCTCTTGTAGTTGTGCACGCCGAGGACGACGACGAAGTTCTCGCCGGTGTCAGAAAGGAGGCGCAAGGTGCCAGAGGTTCCGCTGTTGTCCATGTTGAGAATCATCTCTCCATCGACCTTGGACCAGTGGCATTTGGTGAAACAGCTGTGCTCGACGATGTGGAAGAAGGCGTTGGGGTTGGTCTGGAAGACGCGGATGGCGATTTTATAACTCATTCTGTTGGTCAAGATGGCGTGAGCATGCGGATGATGAGGGACCAGGCAATGTGGGCAAACCTGGTCGAGATTTGGTTTGCGGTAGACAGATGCTATTGAATGGAAGAGTGTATGAAAGATCTAAGGAAAAGAGGAGCGCACTGAGTGGTTTTATACCTATTGGTGGCCAACAAAAAGTCCGACCTATTTCGGTGTAATTGCTTTGAATTCGCGAGAGCCTCTTGTGTTCGACAGCCCAGCCCACACGTGCATGCAGTCACCTGCCCATCTGAGGCATCCCATGGATATTTGGTGCCGTGGAGATGATCATGTTCTGGGAAATGACTTTGGGACCGGGTGACCCGTTCTTTGAGGGAGCTGGTTGTACAAGTACAGCCCAGGTCACTATCCAGCAGCGAGGAGGCACTGAAATTTTGCAAAACGTGCAAGGAAATGCGTCATGCGAAAGGGAAACGTCATTCAGGCGTCATTTCAAAGCACGAGAAGGAGCCAACTGATCAGTCGAGACCATGAGAAAGGGCGCTCATAGTCAAATGGTAAGCGCAGGCAAGGCGCTCTACCGCTTTTAGGGGGGGCGATTCTCCAAGATGGAAGAGCCAATAGACAGCATGGGACGAGACTTATTGCTTGTATGCTCGTTCGCTGGTAAGGCGGGCCCGACGCCGCTAAACATTCTACAAAGAAGTGCAGTGTCTCCCCGCTAGAAGCGGACACGTATCGAAGTCAGCGGCCGCGTGTGACTGCCAAATATTGGGTGTACAACATTGTTGGCACGTGGAGAGGGTAGGTATAAACAGTGGAGATGGAGGAGCAGGGGAAGGAGCGGAGAGTCTGTGCAAGAGTAGGATAAAACGACAACTGGACGAGCACAACATCCTGAGCTCTCAGCCAATCAGAGCGTGCGAGCGAACATACTGTGGATACCGAGCGGACTCAGCGGAGCCCACCAACCAACCATAGACACCAACATCGCGCCAGCACTCCGTTCCTCCGCAGTGCCTCCCTGGTTCCGCCCATCGCTCATTTGACGACCAGCCATGCTCAAATAGCGGCTTTGGTCAATCTTGGGCTTCCTTGACATGTTACTCGCTCCACGTACAGGCAGTGAATTACACAACTCAGTATATCACACTCGGGGTCACAAAGCACTGTATCATCTTTGCGTTATTTTTATTCAACTAGGCTTGAATACGAGCCTCAAAACTTGGAATGGCCCCAAAACACTATTCTTCATCATCCCATTGGCTTTTCCCTCTTGGAGAATCGCCGTTCCTGAAAGCGGTAGAGCGCCTTGGCTCTTACCATTTGACTATGAGCACCCTCTCTCATAGTCTTCGCTCATCAATTGACTGTGAGATTCTCGCCCCATGCTTTCTATTGGATTTTCCATCTTGGAGAATCGCCGTTCCTAAAGGCAGTAGAGTGCCTTGCCTGCGCTTACCATTTGACTGTGAGCGCCATTTCTCATGGTCTCGGCTCATCAGTTGGCTCCTTCTCTCGCTCTGAAATGACGCCTGAATGACGTTTCCCTTTCACGTGTCGCATTTCCTTGCACGTTTTGCAAAATTACAGAGCCTTCTTCGCTGCTGGATAGTGACTCGGCTGTACTTGTACAACCAGCTCCCTCAAAGAACGGGTCACCCGGTCCCAAAGTCATTTCCCAGAACATGATCATCTCCACGGCACCAAATATCCATGGGATGCCTCAGATGGGCAGGTGACTGCATGCACGTGTGGGCTGGGCTGTCGAACACAAGAGGCTCTCGCGAATTCAAAGCAATTACACCGAAATAGGTCGGACTTTTTGTTGGCCACCAATAGGTATAAAACCACTCAGTGCGCTCCTCTTTTCCTTAGATCTTTCATACACTCTTCCATTCAATAGCATCTGTCTACCGCAAACCAAATCTCGACCAGGTTTGCCCACATTGCCTGGTCCCTCATCATCCGCATGCTCACGCCATCTTGACCAACAGAATGAGTTATAAAATCGCCATCCGCGTCTTCCAGACCAACCCCAACGCCTTCTTCCACATCGTCGAGCACAGCTGTTTCACCAAATGCCACTGGTCCAAGGTCGATGGAGAGATGATTCTCAACATGGACAACAGCGGAACCTCTGGCACCTTGCGCCTCCTTTCTGACACCGGCGAGAACTTCGTCGTCGTCCTCGGCGTCCACAACTACAAGAGGTGGTGTGACATCGTCCCCGATCTCAAGAACGACACCGGTGCTTCTCTCAACCCCGAGTACTACGACGGTGGACACAGGGCCTCACAGAGGGAGAAGCAGCGTTCGTCCTTCCAGCTTGACAACGCTAAGGGAAGGAAATGCGAGATCAAGTTCATCAAGGACGACGGAAAGGACCTGCAAGCTAACCTCATCATCGGATGAAGTGAGTTTGTCCTGTTGCTTCCTCTAACTTTTCGTTTGTCTGATGTTGTTCTTTGAAAAGCGTGCTTGTCGAGTTGTCGTTCTGTGTACTTCTAGTGTGCCACCGTGTATGTGACAATTGATGATGACAAGATTTGCTACATCCGAGTGCCGTCTGAGTTCGTTTCTGGAGCACGTTTAAACTACGCCATTGCGGTGCTGCAGGATGCTGACTGAGGCGTACCAGTAGCTAAATCATAATGCGACGCGGTAATCTTCACAAGCCACATTATGATAACCCGTGAAGTTCACGGGCTGGGTTTCCCGGCAAACATTATAATGTTGTTCTACGGGCGCCATCGCATTTAACTAGTAGGCTATTATGATGTTATGATTTGGCCGGCTGAATATTACTCGTTGAAATGATGTAGCTAACGTAGCGTATGTTATGAATGATTGGATGGAAAAAGTGGGGTCATAAAGAATGCTGTCCAAAGGGGGGTATGCGAGCGGGGCTGATGTGCGGGAGGGGATAGAAGCGGAGAATAGACGGATAAAGAAATTATAGGGACATACTCGAATATCAGAAATCACACATCCTCTCCAACGCGCTTCCTCTTTGTTGACCGTGTTTCCCTGGACAACTCAATCGCCTCAGGGCTCCCTCCACGCGGAGACGAGGTTGTGGCAACCCAATCCCATCCATGCTTCCGACCTGGCTTTGATCCAGCCGTCGGGCCGGAACGCCTGGCAGTTGCTGCTTTGGCAGCTGCGTTTGACCCAGAAACCGAACGCCTGGCAGTTGCCGCTCTGGCACCTGCATTTGACCCAGAAACCGAACGCCTGTCAGTTTGTGTCGCCGCTCTGGCAGCTGCGTTTGACCCAGAAACCGCGGGCTGTGTTGTCACCCTAGTACTCCGCTTTTTCAGGGAGGAATCAGGACGATGCTGTGATGAACCTATGTAGTAAGGGTATTGCCCTCCCGGCGCCAGTAAGGTTTTGAAGATGTTCAGATAGGCGACCATCTTCTGAGCTGCGAAAGTCTCTAGGCCGCCATCTGCCATGAAAACGGCAGACGGCGACGCGGCAGACGGTGACGAAGACAACGAGGGAAGCGGAGAAGATGGCGGAGAAGATCGCGGTAGCGGAGACGCTGGCGGACGAGCAGACGGCGTTGCTAGGGAGCTCGGAGCAGCAACCCCGGCATTCTCATTGCCCTCTTCGCGCCGCTTGGCCGATCTAGCGTTCATTTCAAATAAATGGGCATGTAATTCTAGTTGGCGCTGCGATGGTAGTGAGGCGTGTTGATGTGTTCTAGGGTAAATTGTGGGCACTGGTGCACGTACCGGCACTGCCCCTGCTGTCTGCTTGCGACTGGCGAGAGCGCATGTGGGGAAGCTGTAGGACAGAGCGCGTTTGGGGGGAGATGACTTCGCGCCAACCCGTTCATGCCTTGATGAGTCCATATTGGTCGTTGGAGAGGACTGGGCTGCACGCTTCCTGCCCGCGTAGGTCACTATTCTCTGCGGACGAGCAGCAGGAACCGCTAGGAAAGCGTCCAGGTCGTCTTCTTCATCCCGCATACCGGATAGGATATCATCACGAAGTTGTCGTGAATCTTATAAGGTCTATATAAGGTCATATATAAGTAGGCACACATAAATATATTACGACCACCTTATATGTCAATATATCGCCATGTATTTATCGCAATCCTCGCGGATATCTGCCCGAGCGGTCAATGGTGCACATATTGGCCGCTCTGGCAGCATCTCGCATAATTAGTACTTTTAGTCATCTGACTTGGCAATACATAGCAGATATACATGAGCCACTGGCAGCTATATTTACGTCTTTGCGATAACACGCGTTTTATCGTATCTTTGCGATAGCAC
>KV417671.1:10184-69384 GCA_001630335.1 Athelia psychrophila
GTGCTGAGTGCGGTATCCCCCCCGCCACGCCGGCCAGATTGCACGGTGCTGAGCACGGTATCCCCCCGCCGCACCGGCCAGATTGCACGGTGCTGAGCACGGTATTCCCCTGCGGTGCCGGCCAGATTGCACGGTGCTGAGCTCGGTATCCCCCTGCCACGCCGGCCAGATTGCACGGTGCTGAGGATGGTGCTGAGCATGATAGCCCATTGGTTCATCAGCCAGGTTGTGCGGTGCTGAGCTCGGTATCCCCCTGCCGCACCGGCCAGATTGCACGGTGCTGAGCACGGTATCCCCCTGCCGCGCCGGCCAGATTGCACGGTGCTGAGCACGGTATTCCCCTGCGGTGCCGGCCAGATTGCACGGTGCTGAGCATGGTATTCCCCTGCCACGCCGGCCAGATTGCACGGTGCTGAGAATGGCGCTGAGCATGGTTGCCCATTGGTTCATCAGCCAGGTTGCGCGGTGCTGAGCACGGTATCCCCCCACCACACCGGCCAGATTGCACGGTGCTGAGCATGGTATTCCCCTGCCACGCCGGCCAGATTGCACAGTGCTGAGAATGGCGCTGAGCATGGTTGCCCATTGGTTCATCAGCCAGGTTGCGCGGTGCTGAGCACGGTATCCCCCCGCCACGCCGGCCAGATTGCACGGTGCTGAGCATGGTATTCCCCTGCCACGCCGGCCAGATTGCACGGTGCTGAGGATGGCGCTGAGCATGGTTGCCTATTGGTTCATCAGCCAGGTTCTGCGGTGCTGAGTGTGGTATCCCCCTGCCACGCCGGCCAGATTGCACGGTGCTGAGTGTGGTGCTGAGCATGGTAGCCCATTGATCCATCAGATTGTGCGGTCCTGGGAGTGGCATCCCCCTGCTGCACCGGCCAGATTGTGTGGTGCTGGGCTGCTGCACCAGCCAGGTTGTGTGGTGCTAAGTATTGTAACTTACTGGTGCACCCCCCTTCTGCACTGGCCAGATTGTGTTGTCCTCAGTGTGGTATCCTCTGCGGTGCTCAGCATGGTAACCAACTGCTGTACCAGCCAGATTGTGCAGTGCTGAGCTTGGTCTACTGCTGCACCGGTCACTTTGTGTGTTGCTGGGCATTAGCTGCTTGTCCTGGCAGCACCATTGTGCCCCATGCCGGTTTGTCACATTAGCTTTGTTCTTGATGATAGTCCAACAATGGCCAGTTCCTGTAGCACTCAATCTCATTATATGCTGGCCAGCCTATACTACTCTCACCCACTTTGAGCCTGGCCAGCTCTGGCTGACCAGCTCAGCTTTGCAGAATTTCAGAGCGGCTGCTGAGGACTGTGCTCAAATTACCACTGATAGCACTGCAAGATCCATGCAGGGTGAACTTGGGAGACTGATTAAAAGATCCAGATGTTGGTTCTGATAGACAAAGCAGTTTGTTGAGGCGGATCACGGTACACATTCATCGTTTACCTCACAGTGTGAATTTGTACTTAACCATAAGTTACAGCACTCCGCTCTTTACCTCTCACTCTCACCTCTCATCTCCCTCGCACCACCGTTTCTCGTTCAGCCAATGCATAGTTGATCCGTGGGTTCTACCAGGAACACTGGGTCCAAATGCTACGGTAGTAACAATAGACGGCTGCGAATCCTCAAGCCCGGGCCACAGCATGCTGTCGCGCAAACGCGAGCCACACGCCGTCCGCCCGATCGTCATAATCATCTAGACACCTACACAGTACATCCCGTATATCCGCCCTCCATGCACGCGGCCTGACGCCATTTGCCAGCCCGTCGTCGCCCTGGCCAGCCTTTCCATTCGCATCCTTGCCCAGCCCTACGCGCACGTGGTTCCATCTATGTACGTGGCCCGGCGCACACACAAGATCCTATGAGCTCTGCACAAATCCGCGCACCCCCCACCCGCGCACATAGCCCCACACGCGTACAAGACCGTACACGTGTACGAGCTCACCCAAACACCAGCGCACCATGTGCCCCATTCGAGACCCCCCCACGTACATACATATCTCTCAAGATGGTACACGCAGCGCCGCCCGCGTGGACGCCGCTGTCGTAGCTGCTACCTCAAACCACACCACTCAACAAATTCACACGTTGGGCCCTCATCCGCGTCGACGGCTTCTACCCCGCACTCTGCGCCCGCGACTCCACCGCCTCGCCCATCTGCCCTCGTCAACTCGCACACGGACAACACACCGCAACAGGTGTGCTTGCACGGTCACCCAGCTGCGCATGCACCCAGCCGCGCTCCCATCCATCCGCCACGCTCACAGCCAGCCGCCCATATGCACTCGCGCGCACCCGCCTCCGCTTACACAGCCAGCACTGCATGCCCAGCTCCAGCTCCCATCCGTGCACTCAACCCGCCGCGCCCTTGCGTTTGAAACATTGGCTCGCGTCCATTCCCGCGCTACACGCACCCGCAGCCCTGTGCCACTATGCACACAGCCCTACCAGCGCGCCACGTCATCGCACCGCCGCCTGTGCATACCACCTCACCTACACAGCACGGCCCTATCCTCATGCACGGATCTTCTCGCCATATGCTCTCCTCGCCAAACTTCTGGCATTCACGCTCGCATCCCATCCCACGGAACACCAACACTGGCCCGTCCATCTTGCGCCAACAGCCAGCGGTCGCACCTGCCCTCTTATCTGCACATACCCTACCCCAACGCCGCGGAGGGCCGCAGCTTCCACCACGGCCGGTTCATCCAGGCCTTACACGCGATGGCGAGGATCGGGAAGGGGTGGAGATGGTCGAGGCGACGGCGAGCGGGCTTGTGGAGGTCTCCGAGCTGCTCCACACGTGGCATTGGAAGCACAAGCCGCTCAGCTCGATGATCAACACAATGAGTGTCGCGCTGTACGACCTCTTTGGCGCGGATGGTGCGTGCAATCCTGTCCACCGCGCTTGCACGATGATGCTAATCTGTTCTCGCGATGATCACAGACAATACCTCACGGTGCTACGGCGCGGCTGCTTCAAATACTTTGAGCGCGGCGGCGACTGCGTCGAGGGCCCCGTCTCCCTTCTCCGGCCTCGCGCCCGCCCCGCTCATGCGCTTCCGCCAATTTTGCGCGGTGGCGGCGGTCCCGGCGCTCGACGAGTACCCGGCGCTGCTGGTGAAAGCCCCCGAGTGGTGCGTTCCTCTTCGTTTTATTTCGGGTCCGTACGCGTTGCTGATTGGGCTTGGGCGTGGGCAGTTCTGGACCACGTGCATAGTCTTTAGGCCGGCTCCTCCGCAGCCCAGCAAGCCCGCCTCTCCGGTCCCTCTACCAGCGCCACAGACCTCTCCATCCTCCTCCACGGGATGATGTTTTTCCACGCGACACTCGCTCGCTTCCTGGAGAGGCTTGAGATGGAAGGGGAAGGCATTGAAGAGCGAGAGTGGATTATGATGGGGGTAATCAACCTGGGATCCGTGCTCGAGTACGGCAAGGCCTCGGGTGTCATCCGCAACGCAGGCGGCTTTGGCGCTCGAGAGGGGACCAACCTGGGCAGTGCGGGTGTCCGAGTGGTGGTCAAGAGGGCTACTACAATTGCTGAGGACGACGAGAGCAGGATGGATGTCCACAGCCTGGGTACCGGCATCCAGGCGTCGCCAGCCAACTCAGACCTCGACGAGGCTGCTTACGAGTACCCGGCTGCCTTCATGCTCGCCGCAAAACTGGTGTTCGCCATGCTCTCGCAAGTTCTCAAACGGCCCACTCGCAAAGCCTCACCCTTCGCCCGCTCAACAATTAATCCCTACGCCACTATCTTACTCACCTTTCTGACCACCCTTACAAAGCAGCCGGCAACGCTGGCTGCCATCGACAAGCTGATTCCCTGGGAAGAGCTCGCGGCCTTCTTCATGACAGTACCCAGCGCTGTCACCCATTCGCAAGGGCTCGCTAGTCGCTCAAAGGAGCCTGAGCGCTGGGTCATGCTCACGACGGGTTGCGCGCCACCTCTTGCGGAAGACTGGTATCTGTGCGACATGGAATGGGTCGGCGCCGGGTATTTGAGAAGGGCTACTGGAAGAGCGGCGAGGAGAAGAGCAAGGAGGTGGAGGTGCTCTCTATCTCGGGAGAGCCCATTGCCCGCATTGACGACTCGCCCAGCCCTAGTGTCCGTGTAGCTGTGAAGGAGCTCTGGCGGAGGATTGCTAGGGACTAGTACACCCAGGGTCTTGTATGTCTTGCAAAATAATGATGTCCGTATATCATGGAGCGGTCCATACTTGCCTGGTATATAATTGCAATTACATTTTACTTGATACAGCTCCTTGTGATGATCAATAATAAGGTCCCATACATTCAGAGCAAGGCAGATTAGGTGGTATAAATGTCTACCGACTACTGTTGAAAACAGAATCTCTATCAGCCTGGAGGGAATCTAACGTGGAATACAGATTCAACAAATTTTTGAAGCGCTCTCCTGCAGTGGCGGCCATGTAATCCTTGTGTGCCTTGCTGGTATCCTTCTGGCGGATAAAGCCATTGTCCACCCAGCGGAATAGAGCACCAGCAGCATACTGTGTCATGCTGACACGTGTCTCCCCTTCCCGAACTGAGGTGTTTCCATGGCGCATAACAGCAGAGGGGAGAAGGATGGTGGAGCCTGGCAGAAACTCGATGACCTTAGCAATATCAAACAAGATCAAGTGACCCCCATGTTTGGGGTCAAAGGTCCCAGCAGAGGTGATAGAACACCATCCACCTGCGGCATTTGCATAGTCGAGGTGGTCGTAGGATGCAGCTTTGGGGCCGCAATTGTTTGTGACAGAGGGAAATACACTGTTCAGAAAATTCCAGCGTCAGAGTGTGGGGTCGTGTTGGCACAAGCGCGAGAAGTAGTCGCAGTACCGTTCATACATCTTCGGCGCGAAGCATGAAAACCCGCTGCTGGCAAACCCAACAGCACGCTTGACATATATGTCATCACGGAATGCATCCACTGCACGTTCATTCCTCTCGTTTCCCAAATTCAGATAGCGAGGGTGCTGCTCAGGTATTACATCAGCATCAAGCAGGATAGAGAAGATGGTGGTACGCACTGTCTGGCCACCACCGTGCGAGATTCCGAAATCCTTCGCCGGGAGGGGCCCACGGCGATGGTTGCAGTCCTGGTCAGAAAAGCCACCCTCCTGTCCCAATTTATTGATGGCAGCTTCAAGTCCCGCCACGACTGTCGGCCAATCATCCAATGTACCAGGTTTTGCGACCGGCCTGCCCAGGAGGACCGCAATAATACGATTTTCGTCATCGATAATAGCTATGGGGGTACTGGAAGGGAAGGCGCCATGTCAGTGTTTAGGGCAGGGGAAGGAAACATATATGTGTACCATCCATCCCAGTGGAAGACCTCCATGCCGTCAGCCTCCACCTCATCAAGTCTCCAGATATGTTTCTCCTTCAGCGAGCCCAGGCGCTTGCCGGTAAATCCGGTAGAAGTCACCTGACTTGTTGAAACTGATCCCAGCTCGGTGAGAAGAGGGAGTGGCAACTCGCGAAAGGTAGAGGGGCGCAAGCCCGTGGGGCCCCCGTGCCTCAGCTTCAGCCTGATGCTTGGCTTGTAGGTGTGCCTTCTTGGCAGCACGGTCACCAGGATTTGTCTTGTGCTTGCACTTGCACTTCTTGTTTTTGGAATCGGGGGCATCCTTCGACAGGCCGCCACACTCAGATACATCATCACCGTACTCAGATTCACCCTTAGATGATGAGCAGTCGCTTTCGGACCACTGGCTTTCAGGTAGAGCGGGCAGTAGAGAAACTGGGCTGGCGGGTGGGGATGAGAACGACGATGACACTGGGCTGGCGGGTGGGGACGAGAACGATGATGACAGAGAAATTGGGCTGGATGGCGGGGGCAGAGAAATTGGGCTGGATGGTGGGGATACAGATGGTATCTCAATGGACGATCGTGAGACCTCCATACTATCATCGGAGGCGAGGGGTGTCAAGGGTGAAAGGGGCAGGGAGGTGGGCGCCAGAATCGGTGAGCCGCGCGGCGAATCAATCCCAGCATTGTTGAGCTCAAGAGCGGCCCTGATTGATGACAGGAAAGAGTGTCGAGTGACCATTTTTTCTAGGGGTGCAAACATGGAGAATTCCCGCCCGGTGCGAGTCTGAAAATACAGGTAGTTAGCAAAATAAGGGCGGTGATAAATACTACTACCCACAATTTGTACTGTAAACGGAGTCTCATCCTGCACGGGGGACATGGTGGTCAGGGAACGAGAAGTGAGGAAGCCATGAGGCAGTTGACCATGAAGGTTAGTTCCGAGACACGAAGCTGTTGGAACAATGAAGGGTAATATGATTTTATGTATGTAGTGACATGTGTACATAGATACGAGAAATGGGCAGTAACACTGCCTCGCCCACCACTGTCCTTTGCAGACAGGCGTGATTCCGACGAGCACGCATGCGGGAGGTGCACAGCGCATCAGCGAGGGTGTCTGTGCAGAGTACAGCTGGTGCATAATGGGGGGGACATAGCGTGTGGCGAGGTGGACTGCGGTGAGCGCACGGGCATGGGCGTGTTGCTGCATGTGGGGGCATCCTCAAACAGGACGGGGCGGGAGCCCAGACCGGCAGCAACGCCAGCCTTGAGCTTGAGGCGGCTCATCTCCGCTCGGAGGGTCTGGCATTCCTGAGCGGTCTGGGTGTACGCAGAGTGTTGCCTGAAAAAATAAGCTACTGTCAGAAAATGTGTACATGCCGGGGTAACAAGCGCGACGTACCTGCGGAGCTCAGCCTCCAGTTTCCCAGTTGTTACGTCCATATCATCCAACTTTGCCTTCAGGTTCGCTTTGGTGGTCTTGGCGATCTTGCTGGCCTCGGAGTGGGCGACGTGGTTCATGAGGATCGCGCGAAGCAGGGCGGCACTGAGGGAGAGGGAGGTCTGCCACTGCGGCGTGAGCAGGGCTTTCGAATGTGCGGACTTGGGTGTTACCTGATCCTCCATCTCGACCGTCAACCACTCCTGCAGCTCCTTGTGGAGCGTCGACACCTCCTCGACCGATCACTTCTTCGCCACCACCTTCGCGACCTTGTCCTCGAGCCGCCGGGCCTCGGCGCGGATACGGGCGGAGCCCCTTCCACGACAGATGTAGCAGGGGGATGTGGAATCGGAGAGACAGACGTCCGAAATAGGCATGAGGCCGCCACGTCGCATTTCGGTGTGTGTAACTAGAATCGAAAGTCGAAAGTCAAATTTCAAGATTCGCGAACTTAAAATTCTCGGACTTCTTACGGCTTCATCTTAGGATATAGATATGGTTTTTACTCGGTGCCTAAGGCAAAGAGATAAACACAATAGCAAGAACAAAATTATAACATTGAAGGCAAAGCAGCGTGTGGCGCAGGCAAAACTCAAGGCGGGAATGCGAAACAAGCGATGCCGAAACACAATTTCATCATTTTCCAAGTCGAAAGCGAAATTTCAAGCGCCAATGATTTTGTCCAATGGGGCCCCTCATAACTGTGCCAGAGTTCTCGACTTTCCGCCCACGACCTACCCGTATATGGTAATATATTTAGCAATGAATTAAAGAAGTTCGACTAGCCTTAATGCCTCCTCCCGCCTGCCAAGATTACTATTCTCGTCACTGCGCCTGATGCCTCTCCGAGGCTCTTCACCTCTCTCCTCCCTCCCCTGCTGTCAATGTCTCGCGCATTCCCCTCGCCCTCGATTGCCTCCTTAAGAAATCATCCAATCCCTATGGCCTGGAACAGCATGCTGGCATGCTGCTCCTAATTTCCTGCCCGCTAAGCTGAGCTGCAGAGTGCCTTGCTGTCATTATTGGCGGCTAGGAAATATTAGGTGCGCCCACTCTCCCCATTGCCTCCCCTCTCCTTGCTTTGCCCTCCCCTGCCTCCCACCTCCTGGCTCCTTCCATGCATCTCATTCTCTTCCCCATACCTTCCCTCCTACTGCTTCTTTTCACCCCCCATTTATGCAGGGTACTTAGAACTTGTAGTATGACTTTTTTGTGTAAAAATAGCTCAAATAAATTGGTCCTCACTGCTACTACATGTGACTGAGACCTAAGTAAGACATACCATGAAGTTCTCCCCACCCTCAGGACTTACCTGTTTCCTCAGACACGGGACTTGGTAGTTTTGACGTGTTCCGGCTTGGTAAATCTTTGGTGCTTCCAAGCTTACGGATGTTTAGTAATTGTACCTCCCTTGTGTGGCTAGGTCCTCAATTCACTGCTAAATTTACACCATTGGCAGCACTTTTTATCTTTTCCCACGACCTTGAGGCCCTATTCCTATGTTACCAGAAATGGGCCTTCGAGGCCAATCATCTACGTCCATCTCCCACCTACATCCTAAATAGGATTGCCCTTCTTGAACGCTTCTTTACGAGATGCCTACAATATATCTTAGATGTGTCTACACTGATTTTCAAGATGCCTCTAGATTAATCCTCCAGATGTGTCGCCATCAAATTTTGAGTTATCTAGGTTATCTACAGGATCTGTGTAGCATCTAGGACATCTCACAAAACATTACTGTCGCTGAAATTGAAATTGAAATCGCGCCACTGAGCTAATTAGCCATGAGATTGAGACATCATGTAATCAAAGTCTATGACTAGTTGCTAACACAAGAGAATACACAATTAAGAGAAGAATCACATTTGAGAACATGATGAAATGATGTAGGTAGAGTCCGTAATGTCCAAGAAACGATAGAACAGACAGGTCAACATAGTAGGTAAAGTCCAAGAAATGATAGAACAGTCGCAACGGGACACTTGCACACCCAACCTCACTGCCTAGTGCCTTTGCTATCCCCAGTGCTCCGAGCTGGACTGCCGGGCGCGTCTTCATATTCAGAGCGCGTTGATGGTTGGCGGTATGAATCTTGATAGTACCCGCGAGGCTCATCAGCGTACCCAGGGGACAGAGCGCGAGGAGGACGGCGATAGTGTCGCCCAGGGGAAGCGGCGCGGTAGTCGTGGCGGTGGGAGTCAGGCGGTGGTGGGTAGCGAGCATGATGGTCTCAGCGGCGATCGGCGTGGTAGTATTGATTATCATACGACCGGTCGTGCGGATCATTGTACCCGCTGGCAGTGCGCTCGTGGCTGGGATGGCGCAAGCCAGCTGGCCAGTAGTCCCACGACCCGTATCTATCTTGATCTGCGCGCGACCAAGAGAACAGATGTCTAGGCTGCCATCCCCGCGATGTTCCACACGCAGTCTGGGGTATCTATCACCGTCAAACTCAGTGCGCAACTCTGTGCGCGACCTAGGGTGCACATCTCCACGAGGTTCCATGTGTGTGGGGTATCTGCCGGAGCTGTTTCCGGAGCCCATAGACGTATCCGATACATCTGAGCCCTGTGGTGGACGAGCTGCTGGGCCACGGGTGAGCGGCATCCTTTCACGCTCGTCAGCGTCTGTCATTGACACGTCGGCCCGAGAAGTGTGTGAGGGTTCAGTCTGCCCACTTGGCCCACTTGGCGGCACTTGATGGCGAAGACCACTGGGAAAGAGGAGAGGAGAGACCGCCAGAGCGCGGCCAGGGCGTGAGGAGGATTCAGGGGGTGTCGGCGCGCTAGGGTTTGCTGGCCGTGCGGCGGGAGGTTTGAGATAGGTATTCCCCATTTTTGCGAAAGGACTTGGCGATGGAGATGGAGCTGGCGAGGAAAACCGGGGTGCAGCCAACGGCAAAATCACTATGTCTGCTAAGTTGCCGCTCCACTTGGTCCCGGGGCCGATGATGGCATTTGGAGCGGAATACTTGTTCAAATCTGCTTGCATAGATTTGAGCAAGCTGCCAGATGGTTTGCTGGGGGATGATGAGGGCAAGGGTGTGAGCGGTGATGTCTGTAAGACCCTGCCGGCGATCTGCAATGCAGCGACGAAAGTAGTCTAGTAACGAAGTTATATTGTGAACATAAGAAACGGAAAACATACTGCATACCTAGTAACGAAGAGAATAAATCTAAAGAACAAGAACAAGAAGTTTTCCAGTAAGATATAAGATCGTCCGATGCGGAATAGCCCCTGACCGGCCGATCGAACACTCGGCCGTGTTTGCGCACCGGCCGCTTTTGCGAGCGGCCGGTCCGGCGGGTTTGTCGAACATCCGGCCGAAATAACGCGAATCCGAACCTCTGCATCCCATATCATAACAATGTCGGGATTGATTCGAGCGCGTGTGAGAGGGCTCCTTTGGATAGAAATGATTTAGTTGAGTAGTCGGTAGGTCGTGCTAGGAAATACGTACCAATTTTTTTCGCTGTGATACCATCACGTATGACTGCCCTTGGCTTGGGGCGCTCTGGTACGAGTTCTGTATGGAATGAGTATACATTCAATGATGTTTAGAAAAAGAGGGACATACTCTTGTCCTCCGCGAGGCCAGCATCATTCCCCTCATCCCCCGTGTCATCCTCTGTGTCGGAGACAAGCATCTTGGATTTGCATTGTACGGGCTTCTTCTTGACGACTTTTCTGGAGGCCCTAGTCGTTGGGCCTGCTGGCTTGGTAGGAGTGGTCTTGGCCTTGGCCTTGCGGGACGTGACTGCTGGCGTAACATCACCGATCTCGAAACTAGAGTCCGATCCATCTGCGAATCGTGTGCGCTTGGACAAGCCGTTTGTTGGGAGAGTGTCCGATTTGCTGCCTGACGAGATCACCGTGATAGAAAGTGAGTGCTTTCTTGACGCTCCCTGTCGATATGGTGGTGGTGATTACAGGGGCTTTGCATTTTTTGACAACTGTGAATCTCATTTAGTAGGTAGTACTATGGCACTCAGAATAAAACTTATGTTGACCATCACCATCACTGAGCTTCAGGAAGGTGATAGGTGTTTGCGGGTGCAGGAAGGCGTCCCTTAGTAGAGCCTGTTGTTGCACGGACAGACTCTCCACACCCTTGGATGAATTCTCGATCTCAAAGGGGAATGGTAAGTTGAACGGGTAATCCTTCAGCATTATCCCGCTATTCGAGAGGGAGCTGGGCATCGTCAGAAAGGGCATATGCTTGCTGTTGAGGCCTCCAGCCGATGCTACAAAGGGAGAGATATGAGATAGGGCGACAGGTTGGCAAGACAATCAACTTACCAATGCCCTCCCGCCAAGCACGGCGAATAAAATCAGCATCAGATGAAGAACCTTTGCTGATGGCAATCGCTTTGGGCGGCTCTGAGCGGCTGGAAGTGCTTGAATCACCACGTTCAATGTCCTCTGATTTTTTCCAGGATTCAAGCGCTCTGGCTTTTTCGGCCTCGTAACTGTTTAGGGATGTTTAATACCAACTCATAGGATAAAGGATTGCATGTAACATACTGGACAAAGGCTTGGAAGCGCACCATAAAATCATCCATATTATCCGCTCTTGAGGTGGAATCGAGAAACTGTATATCCGAGATTAGTATGTAATTTGATGAGATAGATAGCCAGAAAGACTTACGCCTTCGCATAGCGGTGTTGTTGCGAAAAAACTGAGGCCTGAATCATTTCTCACCCGCGAACCACATGCAATGAGTGCATACGAGAAGTCATATTGGAGCGATCTGTGCCGCATCTGTATATGACTTGTGATCAACGCATGCTTCTGATATGCAAGATGAGAATACGTACTATGGCTTGTATCTCCCGGTTGGTGGAAGCAAACGCGCTCTCACGAGTGTTGTAGGTTTGTTCCTTACACCCGGTCGAGACGATGTTCAGCTCTTCCCACACCTTGAGGACCTCCACCCAGTCACTCTTCCCTTTAAAGCTGGCTTTGAACGCGTCCTGCACTCTTGACACGATCCCCCGCTTCTGTGCAGATGTGGCGCCGGCATACTCCTCCTCGGCGTTGATGCGCTGAAGCTCCTGCTGCATGTGTGCCGCAAAGAAGTTCTGGTACTCGTTCCATGTCGTCACAGAGCCGCGCACTTTGATGCCCAGCCGCTTTCCCATGAGCTTGGTAACGCGATCCGGCGAAAGCCCTGCACCATCTGCTGCTTCGATGACAAGTTTTTCCACATGCTCATAGAAGTGATCGAGGGTGGCGATGGCACTTTTGCTGAGACTGCCGGCTGATGGAGATGAGCCGCCAGTGCTCGATGTAGGGCTGCCAGATGTGTCGGATGATGTGTTGTTGATGTGAGTTTTGATGCCGGGATGAGACGAAACAGTGGGAGGATTAGATGAGATGGGATAAGACGGAGCGGAGGGGGGATCAGATGGGGTGGGATAAGACTCCTGATAAGAGGGTGCGGGCTCCTCTGGCTCTCGCATTGGCTCCTTTCCTTTCCATTTCTTCTCTCCACTGGGTGTGGGGATCACCGTCGCTGCCAGTCCAGAGGATGGCTCCTTCGGGCGCTGATTGTGGCTCATACCGATACCCGAAACCATGCCAGGTGGACCTATCATCTCAGGCGGGGGTGGGATCACCATCATATGCCCAGGTGAAGGCCCCCGCTGCGGGCACTGAGTGCCGCCCATATTGACTGCTGGAGCCATGCCTCGCCCAAAGCCGCTGATAGGGAGGTGTCCCTGGAAACCAGAAGGCCCCTGGAAGTTGTGCAACGGGGTGAAGCTGTGCAACAAAGGGATGCTGTGTGATGAGGTGGGCCGGGAATTTAGATTGACATTAGGAGGACGGTTGAGAAGGCTCAGGGCCGGGATGTACGGCAAGGCGGTGCTACTGAGCTGCCCGCTGAGATGATGTGAAGCCATATGGTCTGGGTGAATGGGGGGGAGCTGATACTGGTGCGACTGCTGTGAATCCCATGAACCGGGTGGCATATGATATGGTACCGAGCTCAAATTTGTTGCGTCCATAGAGTCATGCATCCACATATTCATGTCGGAGTCCATGTTCGCTGTCAGGGAGAAGTCGTGCTGAGGACGGTTGTGCGTTGAGTGGACCTCGTTCCAACTCTGCGTCGAAACATTGCTGGAATGTTCATGATACGGAAGATTTGGGTAGTGTACTGCATGAGATGGCTTCGGAGTTGCATCCTCGAAGCTGTGATCCACGGGGCTGGAGGCGGTGGGGGAACTGGCTGGGGCTATCACCATGAGCGAAGTTGATATTTGCTGCCCCTCATCCACATCCACGCCATCTGTCTGAGGCACCGAGAAATCTGTAGCATTTCCAGCCTGTGCCTCGTCTTCCTGGTTCTGCTGTGCCCTGCTTAACGACGCCTTTTTCATTGTTTGATTGGCTTTGGGTGTCAGGCGCAGTTCTCTCACCCCCCGTCTGCGCTCTGGAGTTTTCATGCTTTCCTGGCTGCGCAATGGTGGTGGGAGGCCAGGAGGGTCCGGAGATGATATGGGATGGTCAAAATCCGCCTCCAGCGCTGCATCCAGATAGCCAGGCGAGGCAGGGTATAGGTCAAGAGATGAGCTCCCAGCAGAGGAGCGTCTAGAGGTACGTTCAGATTCCACCGGAGGCAGTGATACTGTTCCTTGGGTCATTATCAAAGTCTTCGCTCTGCAAGTCAGCACAAAATCTAATACAGTACGACTTTGACTTACCAGCTAAGTGTAACCACTGAGTATGACTGCAGGACAAGAAATAAGGCAAGATATAGAGCAATTTATGGAGCAAGAGATAGGGCAAGAGCAAGAGATAGAGCAGGAGCAAAGGATGGGCTTGGGAGAAATTTCTGAGCTGCAGTGAGGGAAATGGGCGAAGGGGGATGGCGGTTTGTTGATCATACCTTTAAAAGAACTCCCCGATGCCTAGAAAATGCCTTCCTATCAAAAGCAGAACTTTGGATGCCAAATACGGTGTAGATTACTACCAGGATATTTGAGAGACATCTAGGATGAAAGGGATGAAAGGGATGACTTGGAAGAAGCAACAAAGAAGCAGGATGATCGAGGAAGATTGTAATGTCGATCTTGAATCGGTGCCTGTACCTCTAAGCTGTCAGCGAGAATAACGATGAGTATGAAGCCATTTTCGTTCTGCTCCTCGGCCTATGCTCACTCAATTCCCCATAAAATCAAAATCAAAATCTATAATCTTGCCCGGATATGTGAGTTTTTTCAAAACTCCATATAGATCTATCCATAGCAATATGAATAATCTGATCATGTTGCGACGGTAATGCATTTGAGATCTTGTACTGAACAGCCATGGGCTGCAAAGCAAAATACCTCACCCTCAAAGAAAAGTGCAGGGCAATCAGTGAAAACTCAAGACGGTATGCAAGCACCACAAAGTGAGTAATCAACAATATTTATTTCAAGCAAACTAATGTCTGAGGGACAGAGGTCGTGATGCCTGCAACACATCCCAGTGTGCCGCGTATCATAAACGCACGAGTCGCAAAGGACCATCGGACACAGCAATCCCAACACTACCTCAAGATCTGATTGGGTTGGCCCTCGAGCCGCTGTCAACATGCCATCTATTCCTCTCCACTCTTCACGATGATGGCGCTGTTGACGAGTCGGAACTCGATCTGTGGGATACCCCTCCCCCTTACACCAACACCACAACACTCACCAGCAGCACTTATACACTCAACCTGGTTAATGTTGTTCATGGTCGCCATTTGCGGAACCACTTGAGAGATGGGAGGCACAGGATGGAGATTCATCAAGCATACAAGACTTTCCACGGGGTACGTCAAGCCACACTGGCTATGGAGAGGACAGAGCTTGAAGTTTGGAACACGGTGCTGAAGCACATAGATGATGATGAGTGTGATCCTTTGTATGTTTCAGGAGTTATGGCAAGGCATTTTCTGCAGTGGACAGCCCGGCGTGCATACAGCCTTCACGAGGAGGTTCAGGCACTGACGGAAGGAAGGGAGGCATACAAAGCATTATTCAACTCCCGTTATAATACATGATCAATCTTATTCGAGCTGTAAAACTAAATTAGATATACATGAGTGCAATGATTCAATGTCCGTCTCCTGCATCGAGGTAGTGTCATAGCCTCGCAAGACAGCAAGGATGACAGCAAGAACCCAGACTCCACAATCATATGCATTGGTCTGTACCGCTTCGAGGGTTAGCAGATATGCCCTCCATTCTGTGAAGTCATCCTGGGCGCAGGGAAACCCATTTCTGCATGCGAGAGTTGATAAACGGGCCACAAGTTTCATAATATCCTGAGCAAATTGTTAGTAGATTATGGAGTTGTGCATTAAATAGACGTACCTTTACATCCCCATGCCACGATCTGTGATCTGCAAAGCTATCGAAGAGATGCAATCGCTTCTGCTCGGGATAGATGATACAGACGACCCAATGTTCGGTGGATATCCTATGTATCAGAAGGATCCAGACTTTTTTGCTCCAATATTCGACCCGCTTAACGGCACGCCAGACCGCAGCATCAGTCGCACCATATCTAATACGCACCAAGTTGTGCGTGCTTAGAATGGCGACAGACTGAGGATCAAATCCCTGCGAGTTGTTGTCGGGCGCTGAACGAATAAGCTGAGCTTGCAGAAGTAAAGCCCCACCGTTGAGGCATTCATCGCTCAGGAGTGCTGTGGGGGAAATAAAACGAGTGATGTCGACAGGGTCAAAAGATAATTTATGGCGGGGCGGTACCAGATGCAGTACTCGGGGACGGGTGTTGTGGAGGGCTGCCGGATTGTCCAGGTCACTATTAGTATTATAGTTGACCGTTGGATCCGGATGGAGCGCTGGTAGCTCCCAGGAAACGAAAGCAGAGGCCGAGAGGACAGCGTCATCAGCACACAATACATCTTCGTTATCTTCAAGATCATCTTCGGCCACAAGATCATCGGCATTCGGGGGAAGGAGGTTGTAATGGGGGTGCGTACAATCATCAGAAGGTGCTGGGAGGTTCTCCGTGGATGGTTCTTGGAGGATGGAAGGCAATGCAAGGGTCGGTGGCATCCAGTCGAGCTCAGTCGCTGAGCCTGAACCTGATAGAATCTGAGCCATCTTCGCAGCTTCGTGTACTGTGCTGCGAAACCGAAGATTGGATGTGAGTGGTGTAGTCCATCGCTCCTCAAGGAAAAGCAGCCCGCGCCGCTTCTCATGGAGGAGGGTGTGCAGCAAGGAATCTTGAAAACATTTTAGTTTATAATGGTGTAGATACTAATGTGACTTACGGGCTGGTGAGCGAATTGCAAGCTCGACTGCAGTCAGCTCATTGCCCAGCCATCTGCAGAGCCCGTCGGCTTCCTCTCCTAAGCGATGCCGTTCCTCCAAGCAGTGATCCTTCTTCAACAACGCTCGGATACCATCACGGACGTTGAAGTCCGTCAGCCACTCTGGTGGTGACACCTCCCGACACTGAATCCACTCGGAGTTCAGCAAGATGAGTGGGTAGTGGGGATGGTATCGGGATGGACCAGGAAGGGTTGTGGAGATCGGACAACTTGGCACAGTATTTGTTGAAGGTCCGTATAGCTCGCATCAAAGCTGGTGTACGCTTAGTGATAGCGGTGTGTGTCTGCTGATGCATCTTAGTACCTAGATTTGATCAATATACAAATATTTGGTTAGAGGGTGGTGTGCTCACCTAGTGCCTGATGTTTCCCCCCCACTGCCTGGTCAAGTTTCTCCCACTCTAAGAAACTCCTGATGGCGCGTTTCCGTATGTTTATCTTGAGATCTATAGCAAGCAGTAATGTCCGCAAAAACTCGACGTCAACACCTTCAAGCTCTGGGAACTCCTCGTGGATATTCAGGGAGGCGTACAGCGAGTCTACCCCTGCAAGCAGTTTCTCCTGATGCTCGTGGAGAACCTTCAAGCTCGCTTTGGTACTTCGAGGAGCTCCCGCTTCAGCAAGTGCGCTACGTGCCTCATCAATCTTGACTTGGACTGCGGCAACGTCCTCCTGGAGGGCAAGAACAGTGTCAACTTGCTTCCGAAGACGCTTCGGCGCATCTGTATCTGCATGTTAGATCATCGTGATAATCAGTTAAAATAATACTTACGTGCACGTAACGACATCTGTGCATCAACCTGCATGCTCCATTGCGCGCGGAGCTCTGTCTCTGGTATACCACAGCTAACTAAGGTCTCCTGGGATTCCTTTGTCTGCTGAACGACACCAAGCTTGCCATCGAGCTTGCGCCGGACCCAGTCTCCCAATTCATCACGCATATCAGTGGCGATAAACTGGACTTGGCGGTCAAGTAGCCAGAGACGTCATCGTCGCTGTGTAAAAGGTGAAAATGGCTCCTGATAAGAAGGAATGAAATATGCACTCCTGATGTTCTTGTTATTCCGATAAGCCTTCTGAGGCGTGACCACAGCCTCTCAACACCCTCACCGTCGGATAACACCAGTCCCGGCTTGAGGCGGGGATTGTACCATAGCTGACAGGACCACTGGTGCGCATAGGCGTGCATCACAGTGGTAGCGAAGATGACCCTCTCGAGGATATCCTGAGGTAGAATATTAAACTTTAATTATAAGTTAGTAAGTAGAATCAAGGAGAGCCGAATCACGCGCCTTGTGGACGGATACATCCAAAACACAACCAACATCGTACAGAAACGCGCCCGTTGCCTCTGGAGGGAGTTCTGCGAACATGCGCTCAATCAGAGCGATGGCATATTTCTGTTGCTCTCCCGGTGTGTCGATATTCGCCATGAAAATAGGAATGCCGTGGCGACAAACGAGGGCTGCAATCCCGGTGTCATCAAAATGACCCATATCAGTCTTTTGTTTGTTGGAGTTGGCGGCTGCGTGGGATGCCTCGCATTCATCAATGGCCTCGTCAGGCACTTTAGATTTAAAAGGGCGTGGTGCTTTCTTGCGTGCGGCCTCGATTCGATCTCCAACCCTATCTACTTCCTCTTTCGAGAGGAAATAAAGAGGGTTGTGGAAGTGCGGTCCATCTCCCGAGCTTGTTTGATGGCGGTGGTGAAAGTTTCCGTCTGTTGACATGTGAAAGTCAGCGCCTCTGTACAGAATATGCTGATTAGCACAAAGCATGTAGTCGTTAATAGAGTATACGTACTCCTTGAAAGGTGTCCCCCATTTTTTGCGAGCGAAACAGGCCGGACATCGTTTTTGTAAGAGCCGCGAAGCCTCTGTGCGTCGTACAGGGGGCTCTGGATCTATCCCGTCCTGCCCTGCTCCATCTTTGAACGCTTTGACCGTCTCAGCGGCCTCATCCACTGCGGCCTCGACCCTGCTCTGAACCTGGATCTGCAAAGTGTCATGCCACTGGACAGTGTTTGCAAGAGCCCTCCGATGAGGGTCTTCAACATAATCCCCCTATATATCTAATGAATGATGTTCAGTCTACAGAAGTCAGATACTCACCTTGTTGTTTACAACATGATATCCTCGACGAGTATAATGGGTGTGCAGTGCTTCTGCCAGTGCGTTTACAGCATCACACGATCGCTCAAAAAGCGCACGGTAAAGACCAAGTAACTCCAGCGATACGGCAATGTTAGGCTGCTTGGGTGCGGCAGGGAATAATCCATGTCTGATGAGTTGCTGGGGTAACGACTGGCATTCACAACTATAGACCTTGACAGTTTGGCAGTCTGGCTTTATTCAGTACACTTAGTTTAAAATAGAGGTAAAGAATCACTCACGATGAACATATAAGCAAGTAAGCGATGTAATCTTCAACTTCTGATCACCGCATGTGCAACCCTGTCTGCTAATCTGGTCTGGACCTATGCCGACAGCACGTCCAATCATATTGTTGGTATACTGAATGTAATCCTCGACAAGTGTCGGAATGATCGCCATCCATTCATTGTACAGGCGGTAGTCGGCGGCATTGGGCAGTATACATCGCTTAGATGGAGAGCTTTTGCTGGTAGTTGACTCCTGAGGCTGGTCGGGTTGAGCGGGAACGTCGGGAAGCGGATCATCAAGGGTTTCAGTAAGCGGGGCATCGTTCTCGTTCTCGTCAACATCCATCCATGGGTCAGCATTGCTAGGGTTTGACGGGGCTGCTGGGGCTGGAGGGTAGAGCATTGCATCTAACTTAGCTTGCAGGCTATCGCGCAGTGCTGTGTTCCCCTCGTATACCACTGTAGCCGTTTTGTCTTTGTTTCGTGGGCGGCGTGGGCTACTGTATGGGCTGTTCGTAATCTTCTGTTTTCTGCGCGCTTTAGACAGCGGATATGACATGGTGGAAGAAGGTATGGTTATTGAGCACAAGTAAGCATGGATATGGTCGAGTTATTCTACGAAGTGCAGGACACGTGGCGCAGACACATCCCTAGGAAAAAGCTAAGGTCATTGGAGGAGTCGCCAAGATGAATGAGATTATCTAGGAGGTATCGTAGAGATATGGGTAGAGCAAAGCAGATATCTGCACGATCGATCGAAGCATTCGATCCCGGTAGCAGTCAAAACACGTGTAGTAGACATCCAGGATAATGGCCTCGGAGGCCCATTGCTGGTAACATTGGAATACCCCCTTCGAGGTCGTGGGACCATCTCCTAGAAGGTGCCATGGGTGTAAATTTATCACTATATACGGTTAGGTCGTGGGCGGAAAGTCGCCAACTCTGTGCCAGCCGCCTGACGTGCTTACGATCGCCGGAGTGCCGGACTGCCGCGCCGGACTTTCTAAATCAGAGCCTTCCTGGACCGTCGACAGCCGCATCGACAAACCGCAGCTCGAAATTGCGCGCGCTGCGTGAAGCAGCATTGCATAGCCGCACCGGCACCTCACGGTTTTTGGTGCCCCAGGAAACCTAGGTGCTTACCGCCCACGCACCGTCTAGCATGTGCCCGTTTCGCTGGCGTTCAGCGAGACCAGCAGCGCGTTCATCGGTGACCTGAGTATGTATTCCCCGGCCATTTCGTAGCTGCTGCAATAAGCTCACCGTCCCGCAGAGTACTTTGGCTTGAAGGGTGTCCTCGAGCGGCCCTCTAGCGGCAGCACACGCATCCCCTCCATCGTGTTCTGCGTCTACCAACTGATGTTCGCAGCCATCACGTGCGTCCCCCCTCCCTCTCCCCCGCTGACCCCGCGCTCCTAGCCCCATCCTCGCCATCGGCGCCGTCGCCGAGTGCTCCAAGCTCGGCCCCCTCATGGTCTTCGTCTTCGTCTGGTCCACCCTCGTGTACGACCCCATCGCCTGCTGGACGTGGAACTCCAACGGCTGATCCTTCGTCCTCGGCGGGCTCGACTTCGCGGGTGGCACGCCCGTGCACATCTCCACCGGCACTGCGGGCCTCGCGTACAAGCCGCACAACACGAGCTACATCGTGCTCGGGACGGTCTTCCTCTGGTTCGGGTGGTTCGGGTTCAACGGCGGCTCGGCGCTGAGCGCGAATCTGCGCGCGGCGCAGGCGTGCATCGTGACGAACCTCGCGGCGAGCGTGGGCGGGCTGACGTGGATGCTCTGGGACTACCGGCTCGAGAAGAAGTGGAGCGCGGTGGGCTTCTGCTCGGGCGCGATTGCGGGGCTGGTGGTGATCCCGCCGGCGAGCGGATTCGTGGGGAGCCCGGCGGCGGTGCTCTTCGGCGTCGAGGCGGGGACAATCTGCAATTTCGCGACGCAGCTCAAGTTCTTCTTCCACTACAACGATGCGCTCGATGTGCGTCCCCTCGAGTTAGTTCTAACCTCCACGTTCTAACTCCCCTTCCCACAGATCTTCGCCTCGCACGCGATCAGTGGCGTCGTGGGCAACGTCCTCACCGGCATCTTCGGGCAAAAGTCCGTCGCGGCCTTCGACGGCGTCTCAGTCATCGGCGGCGGCTGGCTCGACGGCCACTTCATCCAGCTCGGCTACCAGATCGCGGACTCCGTCTCGGGCATGACCTACTCCTTCGCCATGACCACGCTCATTCTCTGGGCCATGCACTTCCTCCCCGGCGGGTACCTCGAGCTAAGGTGCTCGGAGGAGAGCGAGATCATCGGGATCGACGACGCGGAGATGGGCGAGTATGCGTACGACTATGTGGGTTTGGAGACGGAGTTGGCGCCGCCGAAGCACACGTTTGGCGAGGACGCGCTGGAGGGCGCGGTCGGTGGTGGAAGGGAGCCGATGCACCATGTGCATCACCAGGAGAGGAAGGCGAGCAGCGAGGGGAGCAGGGCGGACGAGAAGGACGGCGTCAGCGAGACGCCGGTCTCTGCTTGAGGGCGGCGTGTACTACTGCACATAGTGTTTCACTTCGGCACGTAGCATAGAGGTGTACGGTGATTGTTGGTGGTCTGCTTGCTTGTTTACATGTTTTTCTGATATATTCTAGCCGTACTTTTGTCGTTGTAATTCGTTCTTTTAAATTTTATCCATTCGCGGCTGCTAATACGACGGCTTCGACTTATTGCTTTGCCTGCGCTGGACAAGGTGGATGTTCAATATTTATTTGTGGAAGGACTTGGCTGTTTGTTGGCAAGTACTTATGTCGTTTGCTTGAGCTCAGAAAAAAGCGCCGGCGTCCTATCTTAAGCTTGCTCTTCTCCCGTCGCGCAAGAGGCAGTCTGAGGCGGCTCCCCGAACATGCACTTCCACATGTTTGACAAGCCACGCAATCTGCCTCAGCATCCAGCACGTGCTCTATATTGACTGTGACACAATGAATCGGCCGTCTCTCACTGCTCAGTTCGCGTTCATGGGACAGATCTATTCAGATGGCAACCATTCTTTGCTTCTGGCTCTTTCTGGCTGGATCATGTTGACCGCTGCTATCCAACTAACAGCATTCCCAGAACGTATGGCCGAAGCTGCGAATGCATTAGGTTGCACGCTATACTGGACATAACGGATATGGAATACCGCCCATGCGTATAGGGCCTTTAAACATGAGGCAATAGCTATCTTCCACGACCACCATCTACCATGTCTTCGATTCTCACTTCTGCTCCACCTAGCCCTCGTGCCTCGTCGCTAATCGAATCGAATGAGCTTGAGCAGCCCGCGGGTCGAGCCAACATTGAACTGGAAGCCCAACGGACAAGGCATTCACAATACTACTTCAATGATGGGAATGTAGTCTTCATGGTGAGCCAATGTTCTCATCGCCCTTGCAGATGCACCCTTCAACGCAGTTTGTTCATAGGTTGAAGAGGCGCTCTACCATGTCCATCGCTACTTCTTCGAGCGAGACTCCGCCCACTTCCGTTCCGTCCTAGAGAGCGCCAAAGGAAGCGAGGAAACGAACCCAGTCGTGTTGGCAGATGTCAACTGCAGCGATTTCAACGAATTTCTCGCCATCCTTTATCCTGCGTAAGCGCACACCTCTATGGATCATCTGGGCGACTCTGTGCTAAACACTCTGATCAACCAGGGACTTCCGCCGCCCTGCGGAAAAGACCACGGCCCAATGGACCTCGATCCTCCACCTCGCAGCAAAATGGGGCTTCGAGAGCATCCAACTCCTCGCCATCGATAACCTGACGGCAAGCGCCATTCCCGTCGACAAGATCATCCTCGGCCGCCGGTACGGCATTTCCGACTGGCTCCCCGGAGCGTATGAGGCGGTCTGCACACGCGTCGATCCGCTGACGATCGAAGAGGGAGTGAAGCTGGGCGTGGAGGATGCCATCAGGATCTCGGCTGCGAGGCAGGTATATGGGTGCGCCAAGGCGCGCTATGAGACGAAGCATCTCTTAGAGGATATAGGAGATATCTTCGGATTGGAAATGCCTACCGAAGAAGTGAGCGGGGGCTCCTCGGATGCTGAAGAGAATGATATCAAGGTCCTGGAGGACAAGATCGCGACGGTGCAAGCGGAATTCGCAGCTCTTTCGACAGCCATAATCACCTGTGATCGCGATCCTTATTGGGGTCAGGGTACTTGCCTGCTCCAGGGCAATAGAACTTCCTGCGCCGGGTGTCTCGCACGAAGAAACTCAAACGAGCCAGCCATAATCACTTGTGATCGCCATCCTAGTTATGGTCAGGATACTTGCCTTCTCGCTAACGGAACTTCCTGCGCTGGGTGTCTCGCGCGAAGAGAATTGCGACTCAAGCAGGAGGAAGAAGCCAAAGAAAGGCGTCTGGCAGATCTCAGAGAGAAGCACGATGGGAAGGCGCGGCTCGCCAGGAAGCAAGAACGGATGACCCTCTTCCGGTAATCACCGTCCCGTTTTAATCTCGAGTGTTATTAGTTTGATGTTGCACTTCTTTTGCCTTTTTTGACCATCATATATGCACTTTCGACTTATTGCTAGAGGTGTACGGTGGTGGTGGTTGGGCTGCTTGCTTGTTTACATGTTCTTCTGATATATTCTAGCCGTACTTTTGTCATTGTAATTCGTTCTTTTATATTTCATCCATTCGCGGCTGGCTTCGACTTATTTCTTTGCCTTCGCTGAAAAAGGAAGATGTTCATCTGTGGAAGGACTGGGCAGTTTGTTGGCAAGTATTTGTGTCGTTTGCTTCAGCTCTTCCAGAGAAAGAACATCAGCAAAAAATCATTCAGCGAAATAGTCCTATGTAGCCAATGTACCTTTAATAGCTCATTGCTAGGTCCCCCGATCTATAGCTGCACATAGTCGAGGCATGCACTATGTTAGCCCTGAGTAGTGGTATAGATCTGGCAGTGGTGAGGTAGCCTAGTAGCTGAATTTCGCTCATAGCAGTATATAGAAGTATGTAGGAGCATACCATTGTGGCAATGCAAATGTATTCGAGCTACTAAGTGCTAATTTCAAACAGTATGTGTACAGGTAAAGCGATTAGGGGACCGGCCCCTCGCATATATTTGGTTGTTGGTTACATGAGCAGAAAATGAAGATACAATTTAATTAATCCTCCGCCTCATTCTCCGACTCAGATTCAGGAGCGCCGCTACGGAACTCTTCAATGGCCGCATCAAAGGCACTGGGCGAGATGGCGCGAGAGCCTTGCTCTTCAATAGGGTCGGCTTTGGCGTTGATGCTAATCAGAAACACACCATCATAAGCCATCGGAGAGTCATGTATCAAAAATTATCACGCACCGCCCATTTTCGTACAGATCCATAAGAATGGTTGGCAAGATATTGTAGGTCTTGGTGTGTTTCTCGAAGCGCTTGAGGTTGGAGACGTGAGCATGGTACTTCGACTCGTACTCGTCGGCGCTAAACTCGATAGCACAGCGGGTTCCCGTAGCCCATTCATCAATGCAGCACTCAATCTGTCCTAGAAAGTTAGTGCACCATAAGCAGGGCTTGGAAGGCATATAGATATGTACAGCTGTGAGGATCAATGACAACCCAGCCTCGGGTATGGGCTTATAGAACTCCGGATACTTGACACCCTCATCCTTCTTGTTGCGGAACCAGACATGGTTGACGCCCGATTGGATGATCTTGGACTTGAAGAGACCTTTTCTCGTCCCATCCGAGCAAATTTTCTTAATAAATGATGAGCATGGAATGCGGTCAGGCATGATTGGTATACATACCCGATATACGAAACCAAAGTCGTCCTTGAGTGCTCGCACCCGGGCGACGTTGGCAACTTGGACGCGTTGGGATGCACCACCTTTGAACCCAAGCATCGGGGCAACAAGTGGAAACACGGCATTCTTCACCTCGCCACGGAAGTGTGAATCACGATCAGTTATCTGTTGTTAAAGGGAGTGAGCCGAGGTGAGTGAATAGTGTTACAATCACATACCAGTTTAATCAACTCGCTGTTAGACGCAATCCAAATGTCGAGTATCCCACAAGCCTCCCACCATGCGGCCTTACCCCACCAAAGCAAGAGAATGGAGTCGGGGAAAGGGTTCTCGTTGCTGAACCTCCCGCGTATGAGTGTGATGGCGAGCTTTCCGACAGCACGAACATCGGGTGAATAGTTACTGAATTTGGCGCCACCAGGTCCATCCTTGTACACTTGGTGAGGGGCCCGGAGAGGATGGCCATTGTACTGCCAAGTGGCGGAGCGATCATCATAGATGGCTGCAAAAGCTGGGTCTCCGTCATCATTGTCAATGTCCATAGATGGTGGACTACTATCATCGTCATCACCAGGTGGTGTGCTGCTGACGTTGTTGGCCTCATCCTCTGACATAGCATCTTCAGCATCCGAGCTGGGGAACTCAAGCGGGGTGGTGGAACCGTGACCGAGAACAGCGCCGGCTACCCGCAAGCAAAGCATAAGCATTTGTGATCACACGGAAAATGAAAGACTGACGTGGAGTGGTAGAAGTGGGCCCTGCACTTCGCGATAGGTGGCCAAACTGATGGTGAGGGGTGTCAGCCTCCGTAGTGTGATGGCCTTGGGGAGTGGGTACAACAGAACGACGTTGAGTCAGACCCAGGGCTTTGAGTGGGGATGCCGCCACGATAGTGGAAGTAATCTAATTGAATATGATGTCAGTGATGATACAGCGCAAAGACCACAGAAATTTACCCCAGGATTGCGTCCCATGGCTTTGACAGTGCTTGGAGAGGTTGAAAGGGTAGCTACAATCGATTAATGAGTGATGAGTATCAGTAAAACATCATGAAGCAGCTGAACAACGTACCAGAATTTTCCTGGTCATTGAACCGTGCTCGTTCCTCGACCTTGTTCTTCTTTGCAACTTTCTTCCGCTGAGTCTCTGCACTCCTGTTGGCAGCAGACTCACGACGGGCAGCATTGTCGGCCGCCACCTTCACTACGGTACGGGGAGTGTTAGTTATATTAATGATGATTGAGTGCAGGCTTCACTAACTACTTTCGACAATCTTTGAGGTTGGACGACGATTCGAGCGACTATGGCGCGGAGGACTAGAGGGGGACATGATATCTGCAAAATCGAGTTGAGTGCGAGAGAGAGAAAGAGAGAATGGAATGTTTATGATACATCGTACCTTTGGAAACGGAGGTCTTCCTTATACACATATTATACCCTGTACCTTTGGAAACGGAGTTCCTCCTTATATACATATCCTTTCTATAATGGGGCGCTCAGCAAAAATCCGTTGCTCGCCGTTGTCAGCCCATCCAAGCCTCCCCTGGTGACCGAGATCATCGTGAAATTGCCCAGCCACATCCAACTTGAAAGTTTAAACACATACCACTATGCGTCCAACACGGCGAGGAAGCCACTGCAATTTCTGTGGCAGGGACCTCATATTTCCTTCCCGGGTCCAGATGCACATCATGAAGAACCGACAATGCCGAGCGAAGTGGGATAAGGAGGTTGCCCGTCGGCCGCACCTATCACGCGCTGAAATAGGACCCACTGCTGCTAGTCCCGCTGGTGACGACGAGCCAATGGAGAGCACTCACGACATGAGCAACATCGATCTCGAGCAACTCGCTGACTCGTTTCAGCCATCATCCTCAACCCACCCCCCTGATGATAACCCTCGACCGACGAAACGTGCACATGTCGAGGATGTCGAGGACGAAGGCGAACAGCCAATGCGATTCTGCAGGGAGTATCCCGGTCGTGCAGCCAACATGCTAGGCACCGGAAAGACAGAATTTGAGGCTATGCGGGAGAGCCAGAAAGCGGGTGACTCACCCGACAACCACTGGGCACCCTTCCGTGATGGCGAGGAATGGGAGTTGGCAGAATGGCTAGTGCAGGAGACGACACAGAAAGCTAGGGATAGATACCTGAAATTGAACATTGTGAGTTTTAAGGCTTGATCGATGGCAAATAGGATACTTACCTGGATTAGACCAAAAACCGCACCAAGACCAGTTATGAGAGCAACTATTTGCTCAATAAAAAGGTGGATGCGATTCCAGCAGGCCCTGGGTGGACATGTGAGATCGTAAAAATGCAGGGTGATCATACTGAGCTCAGCAACATACCTATGGTGGAAGAGCTTGAGCTCTGGCGCCGCGATCCTGTTGAGGTCATACACGACCTCATTGGCAACCCCGCATTTCGGGAATCAATGGCATATGAGCCTGAGCAGGTCTATGCAGATGCGATGGGGGAGACAAGGATTTATGATGAGATGTGGACGGGCGAGTGGTGGTGGAAGATGCAGGTGAGCATGTCAATGCATTTGTATGAGATAGATCGGCTAATGTTGTTACCTTACATCAAGGGTCTGCTGCCGGCGGGTGCCACAATTGCCCCTGTCATTCTAGCTTCAGATAAGACACATTTGACAGATTTCGGTGGCGACAAATCCGCATGGCCTGTTTATTTGACGATTGGCAATATTTCTAAAGACATTCGTTGCCAGCCTTCGTCTCACGCTACTGTACTCATCGGCTACCTGCCAGTCTCGAAGTTCTCGGCATTTGAACCGCCAAGCCGGCAGTACGCCCGTTATGATGCATTCCATCATTGCATGAGCCTGCTGCTAGAGCCGCTCATAGCAGCTGGGAAGCATGGCGTCGATATGATCTGCGCTGATGGAAATATCCGCCGCGTGTTTCCCATCCTAGCTGCATACATTGCCGACTATCCGGAACAATGCCTCGTTGCCTGCTGCATGGAGAACCGGTGTCCGAGATGTGTGGTCCCTCCGACAAAACGGGGAGAATTCACCACTCACCGAGCCCGCGACCCATCCGCCACCATGCACACTCTTCACCATCATCAAAACGGGGAAGATCCGCACCTTTACGAGGATGAAGGTCTTCGTCACATCTACTATCCTTTTTGGGCAGATCTGCCGCACACGAACATATTTGAATGCTTCTCCCCCGATATCCTCCATCAGTTACACAAAGGGGTTTTTAAAGACCATCTCGTCCCTTGGATCTCCGCCATAATCTCCGAAGCCGAGCTCGATGCCCGATTTCAATGCATGTCCAAATTCCAAGGACTTCGCCACTTCAAGGCCGGTATTAGCTCCGTCTCACAGTGGACCGGCAAGGAGCTGAAAGAGATGGAACGTGTTTTTCTTGCTGTAATCGCCGGCCTTGTCAATGATCGAGTCTTTGCCGCGGCCAAAGGCCTCCTCGACTTCATTTACCTTGCTCAGTACCAATCACACACCAATGATACTCTAGCCAAGCTCCAGGACGCACTCGAAAGGTTCCATTCCAACAAGGACGTGTTTATCGATGCCGGCATCCGCAACGACTTCAATATTCCCAAATTGCACTCTATATTACACTACATCCAGGCAATCCGACAGCTGGGCAGCGCAGATGGGTTCAACACCGAAGCACCGGAGCGGCTGCATATCGAATACACCAAGAAGGCCTATGCAGGAAGCAGCCGCACTGATTACATTGCTCAAATGAAAGTCTGGTTACGCCGTCAAGGGTTAGAGGGCCGGCAAGCGGCATGTACAAGTCCCCTTTGGGGGTTTTCCGGCCATGTATCCACACTATAGCCTATATATGTGCGTTCTCGTGTGGCAGCCTCTGCTTGATTCCCCCCCCTGCGAGTTAGCATAGATGCGAAATCGCCGCTTCGCGATGTAAGTTTCACCCGGCCGACCAACCCCAGACACCGACAATAAGGTACGGGATCTGGAAGGATGGAAGCAAGAATGAGAAGGGGAGGGATTAGAGGGGATGACAGTGGGAGGAAAGCCCCAGGAATAGCACTGCGTCCCGCCAGCTGCCTCCGCGCTCTCAACTCGCAGCCCCCATCCGCGAGAACAGCTTAACATCGAACCGACTGTCTGTGCTACGAAAACAATAAGCATGAACACAGCGCTAGCGCGAACACCGCCGCAGTCGAGAGCGTGTGAATATCTTCACGTGAAGGCGCGTTAGAGCCTGTCAGTGTTAGACCGTCGAATCTCAGTCTCAAGACCCAGAAGTTGCCCAGAAGTACTGCAGTAATAACGACTTCAAGCAATGGACAGCAGCGCAAACCAGGAGAGAAATGGAAAGCGGACGAGGTGCATACCCTGCCTGCAAAGTGAGTTGAGTTAGGCAGCCTGCCGAGTGTGCGACCTGACTTGGGTATCATTAGCAACTTGAAGATCATCTTCCCTGGGTACGTGGTACTGGTCCGTCTCTGAGACCTAATTGACTTGCATATAGTCTCATGCTATGCAGTAACTCATCCCATTGAATCTCATCTGTCGATACTGACCATTATGTTGCATTTCTAGCCACATTGGACCAGACAATCACGGCCATCGCACTGCCGATCGACGACATCGGTGGAGAAAGTGGATACAGCTGGGCTGGAATAGCTTACCTGCTAGGATCAACCTGTTTGTAGCATCATCCAACTATTTCAATCCGCTGAGCTGATTCCACGTGTAGGCTTCACCCCGTCGAGAAGAAGCCGTTCTCCCACCTCATGCGCGAATTCGACTTCATCGGGCTGGGCACCATCATGGTCGACGTCATCCTAATCGGCTTCGCGAACGGCGCCGCCTCCTGGACCGCACCCGCCACGCTCGCGTCCATCGTCCTCGGCGCCGCTCTCCTACTCGCCGGCGCCATAAACGAGGTCTACACGAAACACAGCCCGGTCCTCCCCCCGCGCCTCTTCCGCACACCCATGGGCTTGTGTTCTTCGCGGCGAACTACTACATCCCGGTGTACTTCCAGGCGCTCGGCAGTAGCGCGATGCTGTCACGGATCAAGCTGATGCCGTTCACCGTGGGCGAAGCAGTGCTAAGCCTCGTCGCGGGCTTCGTAGTGTCGAAAACGGGGGCGTATCAGCCGACGGTGTGAGTGGGCTGGGCGGTCATGGTGCTCGGATATGTGTGTATGTGCCTTGTTGGGGTACTGCTGTTGTGGCTGACATGGATGGTATAAGGCCTGACAATCACCATGAATGAGAAGATGAGCTTGTGAGTTTATCAAACAGGACATATACACCCACATCGCGGCTGGTAGTGCTGCATGCCTGTTCCAGGTATGTCCCACCCATTCCTCGCTTAATCACCCTTGCTTACGCAATCCCAGCCCCCGCTTATCGCGATGCAAGCTGCCATGCCCCTCAAAAACATGGCCACCTCTACCAGCACCTACTTCTCGTGCGGCGCGGCCCATCTCTACCTCCTTCACAACGCAGGTTTCTCATGTAGTCTTTCCCTTTAGTGCGCTGGGTGGGACCATCAGCATATCCGTCGGCGGCGTCATCTACACGAGCGAACTCGTGCAAGCTGCCGCAGATCCCAGGGTACAGTCGTAACGGGAGCTACGCCGACACGAGTAACCCCTCCGGGCGGATACACATACAGGTCAGTTTTCGTAACCTGCTTCATCACTCGGTGCTCGGCTGATGTCATATGGTATGAAGCCGGACTCGTTGAGGCAGGAGGTGCTGCACGCATACACGACGAGTGTATCCACGATCTGGTGTGATTAAGGTTCCTCCACTGCGCGGTATGGAACTCACCGATGATCATAAGCAAGGCTCCAACCACTGGGTCCACGACGTCGAAGTCACCAACCACGACGAATGCGTCACCGTTAAGTCTCCCGCCTCCGACTTCCTCATCGAGAACATCTGGTGCAACCAGTCCGGCGGGTCCGCCATCGGCTCGCTCGGCGCCGGCACCGCCATCGAGAACATTGTGTACAAAAACATCTACACCAACGGCGGGAACCAGATATTCATGATCAAGAGCCACGGCGGCAATGGATATGTGAAGAATGTGCTGCTCGAGAATTTCAAGGCCACGGGGTCCGCGTACGGCCTTGACATCGATCAGTACTGGATCAGCGAGACGGCCGTTGCTGGTGTCGGTGTTTCGCTGACCAACATTCAAGCTGAGGTGCGCCGATCCATTCCATATTATAATCTGTTCTCCAGTACCAACACATAACACAGAATTGGAATGGACTGGTCGTAGATGGCGTAAAGCGCCCTCCCTACCGCATTATCTGCTCTGACACCGCGCCCTGCTCGGGTGTCACGATCTCTGATGTTTGGCTGTGGTCCGCGACCGGGCTGGCGGTGACAGATTGCGAGAGCGCGTCTGGAACCGGGGAATGCTTGAGGAGTGGATCGACGTCGAGCTACACAGCAGCGACAATGTCATACGCCAAGCCTGCGTCCTACACTACACTCTCGACGATGAGCGGCAACTTGACAGCTGGGATCACCTCTACGGCTTCTATTGCTGCTCCGTATGTTGCACGACCTCTCGATAAAGGCTGAACTAATACTTTTTGATATAGGACAATTCCGACCACTTTCTACCCTGGTGTAGCTCAGATCTCCCCTCTCGCCAGAGATGGGTATTTGCATTCTCCTTGATCTCAAATATATCTGATTCTGTCCATTTTTTTGCGTTGTATTGGCCAGAGCCACTCCCCGCCTGTAATCTACATGTTATGCTGTTATGTATTGCCAATGATATTCAACATCGCTGCGTGGTTGGAGCCTGTGTCAGCTGGACGGTGCAACTGAGGTTGACAGTTAGATGTTATTTAATAATGGACTTGAAGACTAAATTCAAAGCTTATTCTAGGCAATTGTACACCTGGTACCATTAAGCTCTGAATTCGTCTTTGCGAATTGAGCCCATGGATAACAGGAACTGACAATGTCTATCAATGATATCGTGTATATCTTCGCGGTATACATTTTGATTGGTGCATGAAGGTATATATCTTGATCTGACATATTTTCTGTTTCAAGTTGTTCCAACCGGTGGCGAATGCCCTTAATGAGGAGACACGCAGGAGACACGTCAAGTGCACGTGCCAGCATTCTCAGCTCTGTCTGTTCAAGATTATCGCTGAAGCTTATGTGTAGACAAAGGTACGTATACCCAATACATGGCAATTATATGCTAGTATAAGATAAGCCACTAAAAATACAATAAATAACAATCATTCATGGCATGCAGTGTCGTATGCGGTCCCCTGCCCCCACACTATCAATGCTCTGTCACCATCCCCAAGCTCCTAAGAGATGAAACATGTCCCTTTCCCTCTGGTACCCGTCCTCAATCCCCCTGTCCATCCCCGCGCTGGTTCAGCACATATGTTCCACGACGATCGGGAGAGCGCGTGAGTGTACTTCTTCTGCGTGATCGTTGCACGGGACGCGATGCTCACAACGCCCTTGACGAAAGTTTCAATTTCGTTATTGGGGGAGATGCGAGATGGGGATGTTCATTTCACGAGACGTAGTGCGCTGCATGTGTTCCCGTCTTTCTTGATCTCCGCGAAGCACTTGAGGTAGATGCCATGGGCGACAGCGATGCTATGTCATCGACGACGGACACCAAGCCGATGTACATGTACCGCGCGACCTCCTCGATGTATGTGTTGGAGGGTTTGACAAGCGCGACGAGGGTCGTAGATAGCGCGGGGAGCGGGTAGATGATTACGGCCACCGGGAGGCGTGCCCCAGAAGGCCGGCGAGGAGGTGTACGGCTGTGGCGAGCACGTGGATGAAGGTGTTAGACACAACGAGCTAGTTTGGAAGGTCAATATGGACCGCATGAGGAAGACTTGTTAAAGGCTTACCCCGAGAAGGTACACAGTCGCAGAAAAATGAAGCTAATCACGATTCATCATGTTCATGTCCACCAGCCGCTCTGTCCCCCCCCTCACTCGCGCCCTTCCAACGCACGAGAGTGACCAAGAGCAGCAGCGGTTCCGCTTCATAGTATCCTCGAAAGACACCAGGTCATCATCTTGACCGAGATGTCATGGAACCGGAAAGCCCACGAGGCCAAGGTAGTAAGGATGAACACTGATCTGTGTGCGGAGATCATGTCAGCATGAAAAGCGGAACATAGGAGAGGAGTGCTTACCCGTTCCCCATCCTCGATGCTGTCCCGGGGGTATCCTTCTTTGAAGCCTGGCGTATGTGCTTCAGGTCCCGCCGCAGACAGCCAGCGCTGGGGTTCGAGATGCTCCTGGATGGGAGAGCCGTTTTGGCCATTCCTAATCGACTGGGGCTCCAAAGCCGCCCAGAGATATCCTTCATCACGTGAAGTGCGAAATCTGTGACCCAAACAACATCAGCAACTGTACGTATACGACGCGATGGACCACAGCAGGGATGCGGGAATCGGAATGCGGGGTTTGAAATGAAGCAAGCGAAGTAGTGGACGAACACACTAGCATTACCACCAGGCCTCCCCTGCAACATCTCTAGCATGAGAAAACGCAGGATGTCATCGTCTGAATGTTTGCGCTTGTCGAGCTTCTCAAGAACCTGTGGGTGTATGACCGCGGCGATGGTGGTAGTCCTATCTGTACTCGGATGTCAGCTCTACCCCATACATAGACGAGGAGGGAGGAAAGGAAATAGTAGTTGGAGTTCGAAAGTGGGATCTAAAGCAGAAGGATGGATGGACAGAAGAAAGAAAGAAAGAAAGATGAGGAAAGTAGAGTCAGTACGCACCATATTATTCCCCCACCCCAGAACATGCTACCCATGACAGACGCCAGCCCATCATCGCCTAGCTTGACCTCCACATGGTGCTCGATGCAGCAGCTTTCGGGCAAGGCCACTCCGTGATTCCTCGCCAGACATCACACCCTGCATTCCATATGCATCTACCAGGGCGCTATTCAACGGGAGAATAAGTTAATAACGGAATGCTTGCTATGGAGGAAGATGAGATGCACCTGGTCTAGTGATGTACGAGTTGGAGCCCGATCTGATGCGCGACGGAGTCGGATAGGTATTATCTCGAGGTGCCGTCAGGTAGGAAACTGATAGTGTGTAGAAGAAGGTAGCATAGCTGGGGAAGATACGGGGGGAGTGTCAGTACCGAATATGAAGATGATAGAAAAAGATAGAAGAGGGCCAGTAGAAAGGGAGGCAAAGTGTGGAAGGGCGAAGGGAAGAAACTGCTACGCACCATTTTGCAAGTTCTTGCTTTGGCAGTATGCTATGTGCAACACAGTATTCGGAGCTCGCGGTGATAAACCTGGCATCTGTGGCTACATGTTGAAGACTTCATGCGCTATGGGCGAGGAGAGGAGGCCGTGTGAGATCATAACATCGACTGGAAACCCTGGATATGGAGGGGCCGGGGTTCGCGGCGGAGGGTGATTTGGTGGGTCGACGAGGACTGATCATCACGTGGGCGCTTGTTGATGTTGACGCGCGGCGTCAGTCGACTCTTTCCTATTTCCACTTCGTTCGCGAGAATGAAGATCAACGAAGGACTCGAGCTCGAGCCTCCGATGGCGGCAATTCTACTCTCCTTTGCACTTCTTCCATTTCTCAATTTCTTTTCGCTTTATCAGTCACTGCGTTTTTGGCCAGTCGGCCCGAGCCTTGATGAGTACGGATCATTCAGATCTTGATGGCAATGATCCCCCAGGCCCTGATTTTCAAAAACTAACCCCAAATCCAGCACAATCACAACACTTGATAAGTGTATCACATGGCGACGATCAAGACGTTACAGATCCTGCCCTCCAATCTACGGAATGTCGGGATGACGGAGGCGTCGGGTCGGGATGGCAATGGTTTTATGTATCATCGAGGTCTTGTTCGTTCGGGATTGGGAGCAAATAATAATGATTTATATTACATTGGATTTAATTGTACATAGCAGCTAGCCCCAGCCCAGTCCTAGGCGAATCCACCGCTTGATCCAGCCGACTGGCTAGTGAAACAGGATATATATCAGTGGTGGTAACAGATCCCGGCCACCGCACATGTGTAGAGTACAGTAGGGGGGCTCAAAGTTGGCGCAGCTGGACGCAGCTGGTTTCGCAGCGACCGTCGAGATGCGTCAGATGTGTCCGGCTGACTTCAACTCCCCGGTTTTGCCAGCGCAGCATGGGTCGCATCTCGGACTATATATGTCCTAAATAAATAATTGTATAATTGCGCGCGCGATCATGTTGCTCTAATTATTACTGTCCTCTTGCTTATCCCAATCTACCGTATCATGTCACGGACCAACCAGCAGTACATCCACATGTCAGGGACTTTGCTGGACTTCTTTCTGCCTTGAATAGCCGGAGCTGGTCTGGCTGCCTTGCGCTTGGGCATATATAAGATTGCAGAAGAGGTAATTAAGGATAGTGTGCTGTATAGATATTAGAGTGTAATGAGAGTGAAAGAAACGCGCCTTAGAGACACAATTTAGAGCCCGTTATTAGTCCGTTGGACTCCGATCGCACGACACTCGGGTTCAATGCAATGCAAGACACTGCGAAACAGCGATGCGGGCTCGCGCCACCGAGGAACGCATCGAGCGATGCGAGACACCACTGCGAAACCAGATGCGTCCAGCTGCGCCAACTTTGAGCCCCCCTAGTGGCGTGGAACGGGTTTTTGGTCAGCAGACCATGCAAGACCATATGGCGCGCGTCGGCCGACCAAATGCCTGGGCTCGTGGAGCTGGCATGTGATAGTGTGCGATATTATTATTGGAATAAGCCTAAATTTTATCAAACAGGGGCGGGACACTGAATCACAGGGGTGGCTCACCCACCAGCGGGCACGAACCGCGAACGAGCCACGCAAATTAATCGCGAACCATCACAATTCCCCCTCGACCCGAGGATCTTAGTTTATTGGCTACTGCATGCAACCAGAACTCGTACCATCTATGGCTTCTTCCAAAATTGTGGCAATGAGATAAAGACACAGAGGGCGAGTAAACACCAACAACCACATGAATGGGATCCAGGTGTGGCCATTGAAGGGGGAGTAAATATGAGTAAACATGCAACAAAGAAAGAAATACCTCGAGAATATTGAAAACAGTGTGTCTAAGTTGTGGCAATGGCAAAAAAAGTAAACACCGATAAACAAAGATATCAGTGAGCGATAAAAAGAGTGAAACGAAAGGCGGAAAATAAAGCAAGCAACTGTAAACAGAAGTGAGCGATAAAATAGTGAAACGGGTGACAGCTCCGGGGTCGTTTGGGATGTCTCTTGTCTCCTATAGCATCCGAAAACCCCAGTAGATTGGATTATTATAAACGAGTCTTTCTTATGTAAACATAAGGACTCGTAATTCCCAAATTGCACTCTATATTACACTACATCCAGGCAATCCGACAGCTGGGCAGCGCAGATGGGTTCAACACCGAAGCACCGGAGCGGCTGCATATCGAATATGCCAAGAAGGCCTATGCAGGAAGCAGCCGCACTGATTACATTGCTCAAATGAAAGTCTGGTTACACCGTCAAGAAGCCATCGATCGCCATGCCGCCTTCCTTGCTTGGGTCGAAGACACAGAGCTAGACTCTGACACAGATGAGGTCGAGGACGCTCTCACGACCACAGGCGAGGACGATCCGCAATTCAAATCGGCGAAGCATGTGATGAGGCTGGCACCATTTTTCACACCTTCTGGACTCGTGCTCGGGCATGGCTACCGTGTACCCAAGGGCATCTCCTTTTCGAACGTCTCCGTTGATCAGATCGAGAACGATTTCAGTGCGACAACCTTTCTCGCTGCTTTTCAAACTTACCTGTCAATACATCATCCCCACGCAACTCTCGCCGCCAGCCGCTACGATCGTTTCAACCTCTACAATTCCCTCACTATCCTTCTCCCAATCGCCTCGCACGTCAGCCATTTGAAACGCCTGAATAAAATACGAGCGGCCCCGCAAATCCCCAGCAAAAGTGCACGGAAACCGCCCAAAAGCGCAGTTGCAGACACTGTTCTCGTTGTGGAGGATGCAGTCGCGCTCAAGGCCTCCGGAGGCTTGAATGGTGCGCCCAGCTACACTTCTCTTCAATTTTAATAACACTAACAACAAGTAACCTCTTAGGCCTTCGTGTTGCGCAGGTGCATGCAATATTTACTCTCCCTGCTCAGTACGGGACGTCCCTCCACCCACTCGCATACGTGGAGTGGTTCAGGCCCTTACGCACTCTTGATTCACGGACGGGCTTTCACCGCCAACAGCGCTCAACCGCTCAACGTCAACGGCTCGCGAGCATTATTTCCGTCGATACCATTTGGCGAGCTTGCCATCTCGCCCCACGCTTTGGTTCAGCGCCGGTGGACTGTCTATGGGTACGAAGTAACGTCCTGGAGGTCATGTCCGATTTTGTACTCAACCCTTACATTAACCACTACGTCTTTCACGATGTCTCAAGCTCGGCATGATTGTCTAGCTATGTATTATGCTCTAATCTATGTTTTACCTACTTATTGATAGACTTTTCACATACAAATCAAACTCGTAGCAGCCAATAGCTTCATTGTTGCCAATACTATAATTAGCTAAAATTGTCTCGCTCCTAATGCTATGTTACTTAGTTATGACAACCACGCACTCGTGATTAGGTACGGGAGCTAACATTCCAATATGTTGACAATGTATCATCTGCGCCAGCTACGGGCCTGGAACCTTTTTCTTGATGAAGTGCCGGCGTCGTATCTTGCTCTTTCAAGTTGCTCTTCTTCCCTCTTCTCCTGTTACGCGAGGGACAGCCTGTCGCACCGCAAACGTTCGCTGCCGCATCTTTGGCAAGCCGAACACAGTCTAAGCATCTAGCAAATGCTCTATATTGACTGCAATGCGATGCATCGGCCGTTGCTCACTGCTCAGTTGGTGGTATGCTCGTGACGACAGATCTGGCATCTCGAGACTCGTACAGTAACGATTCTTTGTCTCTGGCGCTCTCTGGCCAATCTCTCTGGCCAACAGCCTTAGTCCCGGAACGTACGGCCCAGGCCGTGAATACTTTAGGTTGCATGCTATGCTGGACATAACGGATATGGAATACCGCCCATATAAGGGCCTTAAAGGTCTTTGAACATGAGGCAATAGCTTTCCTTCCACGACCATCTACCATGTCACCGATCCTCACCTCTGCTCCGCCTAGCCCTCGCGCCTCGACGTTGATCAACTCAAATGAGCTTGAGCAGCCCGCAGGTCAAGCCAACATTGAACTAGAAGTCCAACGGACAAGGCATTCACAATACTACTTCAAAGATGGAAATGTGGTCTTCCTCGTGAGTCAATGTTCCCAGCGCACCTGCAGATGTCTCCTCAAACGCATCCCGCCAATAGATTGAAGAGGTGCTCTACAACGTCCATCGCTACTTTTTCGAGCGCAACTCCGCCCACTTCCGTTCCATCCTAGAGAATGCCCAAGGAGCCGACAAACCGAGCCCAATCGTGTTGTCCGATGTCAACTGCAGTGATTTCGACGGATTTCTTGCCATTCTTTATCCCGCGTGAGCGCACACCTGGATCCATCCAGGTGCATCTATGCTAAATACTCTGATATCAATGTTGAAGTACGTGCTATCACCTCATTTGTTCCTCTATATCACGGTACAATGAGCCGTCCCTACCTGGACTAAATACTCTACATATGGACTGTACTGCTCAACTACTGTATTACTTATCCGCAGTACATTTACCATTATCACACCTTCATTGCCACTACGATCACTCTTGATCACACCATCGTTCTCTTCGTATATATACAAGATGTAACCTACCTACAATCCTTATCAGAATAAACACTGGCAGCTCTCCCTACGCAGAGGTCAATCAGCTTAGACTTCCTCGCTATATCCAACCTACAAGCTCCTCTTCAACAATCAACCAGCGACTTCCGCCGCCCTGCGGAAAAGACCACGGCCCAATGGACGTCTGTCCTCCACCTCGCAGCAAAATGGGGCTTCGAGAGCATCCAGCTCCTCGCCACCGACAACCTCGCTGCAAGCGCCATTCCCGTCGACAAGATCGTCCTCGGGCGCCGGTACGGCATTTCGGACTGGCTCCCCGGGGCGTACGAGGCTGTCTGCACACGCGCCGATCCGCTGACGGTCGAAGAGGGAGTGAAGTTGGGCGTGGAGGATGTCATCAGGATTTCGGCTGCGAGGCAGGTATATGGATGTGCCAAGGCGCGCTATGAGACGAAGCATCTCTTGGAGGATCTAGGAGATATCTTCGGATTGGAAAAGCCCACCGAAAAAGCTGAAGAGAATGCTATCAAGGTCCTGGAGGACCAGGTCGTGGCGTTGCAAGCAGAATTCACAGCTTTTCCGACTGTGCAAGCAGAATCCGCAGCTCCTCCGACAGCCATAATCACTTGCGATCGCCATCCTGATTGCGGTCAGAATACTTGCCTTCTCAATGGCGATAGAACTTCCTGCGCTGGGTGTCTCACACGAAGAAAATCACACGAGCTAGCCATAATCACTTGTGATCGCCACCCTAATTGCGGTCAGGATACTTGCCTTCTCAATGGCGATAGAACTTCCTGCGCGGGGTGTCTTGCACGAAGAGAACCAGACGAGCAGCGACTCAAGCGGGAGGACAAAGAAGACCACGAAAGGCGTCTAGCAGATCTCAGAGAGAAGTGCGATGGGAAGGTGCGGGACCTCGCTAAGAAGCAAGAACGGATGTCCCTCTTCCGGTGATCACTGTCAAGTTTCAATCTCGAGTGCTATTAGTTTGATGTTGCACTATCCCTCTATTACCATCATATATGCACTTTCAACTTTTAAATCAGAATTGAATGGTCTTTAATCTATCGACCTTTCGAAGCCCCCATTCCAAGATTGCTACATTCTCAATACATTATCCTTTAATAGGTTGATAGTATTCCGCAATTGTCTGCTGCATACGACTGGGTCACGCGTCATTTCTCAGCACTCCGTTTGAGCCCCCCCTTGGTAACCTAATGGCTTTCAATCAGCCTGGTAACCGCCTCCGCCTCCGTCCCAGCCTCCGTAGCTTCACTAAGCGTCTACACAGTGGTTAGCACTTGATGCCTCAGAATAAAAACGCAATAGCCAATACCACCTTGTTTAGGCTCAAATGTTTCTCCACCAGCTCTTCTCCCAGCACCGCCTGCAGCGCCGCATCACCCGCAAGCCCCTTTCTCGACTCGTCCAAGTTCAAGGACATCCGCGTGGTAATTCCCGCAGCCTTGCGTGCCGCATCATCTGCTGCGGAGAGCGTACTGCAGTCCGCGTGCGTGAGCGGCTGCTTGGCTTGACGCCCAGGGTGCCGGCGCCGAGGATGCTGGCGAGCGCAAGGTACGGCTGGGGTCGCCTAGTGTCAACAAATAAATGATAATGAAGGAAAAAAACCCACGTTAGCCAGACCATCGACAAACCGCAGCTCGAAATTGCACGCGCTGCGTGAGGCGGCATTGCACAGCCGCACCGGGGCCTCGCGGTTCTCGGTGCCCCAGGAAACGTAGGTGCCTCCAGCCCCCACGCCGTCTACCATGTGCCCGTACGACCTGTAAATACGTACGGCCGTCCATGTAGAGTCGTGGTGCAAGTGTAGCGCGCAGTCCATGCTTGGCAGCGATGTTGGTGATGGTCTCCCGTGCGTGAATCAATGCATCTGCGGACTCCAGAGGTGGTAGGGGGCCAGTGACGAATTCATACTAGATTGAAATCGGAATCGAAGATCATTAGATGCAATCCGCGGTTCAGCGGGCACCTAGGTTGGCACGCACCTGTCCAGACGCAGTTTCGGAATGATACATCTGCAATTCAATACTCGCAACGTTGAGGGCGTGCGCTATTTCCTCCATCACCTGAGCCTCTATGGAGCCGGATATGAGGGCACGCTTGATGCCGTAGCCATGCGTGTTGACGGCTTCGAGGGTGTTGTTCGATTTGAGAAGGATGAACTCCGATTCGAACCCGACGAGAAATTCTACACCAGCGCGGTCTCGTGCGTCACTTCGAGACGCATTAGCGATTACAGCAAGAAGGGCATTGGTTGGTCCACTCACTCTGCAATGCGCTGGAGGTTCGTGCGCGGACACAGATCGGTGGAGACCGTCGGCTGATTATCTGGCCCTTGAATCGGAGCCTTCTCCTGAAAGAAGCCCATCACGCTGGCATGTCCTGGTGCGTAAGGACACAGTCTGATAGTCTTCATATCGATCACGTATATGTACTCTCCAATCGGCGAAAATCCATCAGCGCGCGTTATATAGACTATACCCAGGGCACATTTAATGATAGCAACACCAGGGCGCGGGGAATCGAGCAGCTTCTCGAGGTACGCGATGGGCACTACACGATATCGAATGGTGTTGGTCATATCCACCCATTGGATGCGTACGAATTCAACACCAGCAGATTTGAGACCGATAATCGTGGAACCATAGAGAGGCGTCCTTTGGGCAACATTTTAAAGAGTGTACTTGTGACCGTAATCGAATGACATCGCTGCCGGCGAGAAGCTTAAGTACTAGGAGATGAAGTTATCAGGTTTTATCGAATTGAACGTACTATATCATATATCTCGGCCACCGCGGAGGCGCCGCTGACATCGCGATCGTGCGCGCGGCCCTCCGCTCACCCTCCGCTACCCACTGGAAAAGCAAAGTTCAGTTCATCATGGGATGATAGCAGCGCTGGCAGAGTTCAATCTCTCGGTGATCTATTGCAGGCACAGAGCTTGAGATCCTGCGCGCCCTGCGCTGCCCACAGGAAAAAGGTTATGGAAAGTATCATGTATGTTAAGGCATGTTAGTCGGAAATTTTGTCAGCGCTCCCGAGTGATGCATTCCTTAATGGCACATAGACAGCCTTCAAAGGTACTGCAAGAACTCGTTCTGGGCAACAAGTGCCCGCAAGCCATGAATAGATGTGATATAGTCATTTGCAATGCCTCAGAGACTTCCAGGGGGGAAAAGTAAGTCGAAGTAAGGCTGCGGAGGTTGGCGGTCAAATTGACGGTCGCGTAATAAGCGCCGAGCCACGCGACATGTGGCGGGTCGGCGCAAATGGCTGATCCTTGGCAAGCAGAATCTAGACATTGACTGCATGTGATCCGACCGTTGCTCACTGCTCAGTTCATGGTATGCTCATGACGACGGACCTCATACAGCAACGATTCTTTGTCTCTGGAGTGGTGGCAACATTGCATGGACCCTGGCTTCGACTGCGCTGGTCTGGATCATGGTTCCCGGAGTTGGATTCTTCTACTCCGGCCTGCTGCGGAGGAAGAACGCGCTGTCGATGATATACCTCAGCATGATGACACTAGCAGTCGTGTCTTTCCAGGTGAGTGCAGACGACCAATGCACGCGGGGCAGCGCTCATCCGACTGCAGTGGTTCTTCTGGGGCTTTTCGCTGGCGTTCAGCGAGACCGGCAGCGCGTTCATCGGTGACCTGAGTACATATTCCCCGGCCCTTTCGCAGCTGCTACAATAAGCTGACCATCCCGCAGAGTATTTTGGCTTGAAGGGCGTGCTTGAGCAGCCTTCTATTGGCAGCACGCGCATCTCATCCATCGTGTTTTGCGTCTACCAGCTCATGTTCGCCGCCATCACGTGAGTCCTCCCCCATCCCATCCTCCTTGCCCCTACTGACCCACACTCCTAGCCCCATCCTCGCCATCGGCGCCGTCGCCGAGCGCTCCAAGCTCGGCCCCCTCATGGTCTTCGTCTTCGTCTGGTCCACCCTCGTGTATGACCCCATCGCCTGCTGGACCTGGAACTCCAACGGCTGGTCCTTCGTCCTCGGCGGGCTTGACTTTGCCGGCGGCACGCCCGTGCATATCTCCTCCGGCACGGCCGGCCTCGCGATCTCGATCTACCTCGGCAAGCGCCGCGGGTGGGGCACGGAGCGCCTCACGTACAAGCCGCACAACACGAGCTACGTCGCGCTCGGGACCGTCTTCCTCTGGTTTGGGTGGTTCGGGTTCAACGGCGGCTCGGCCCTGAGCGCGAATCTGCGCGCGGCGCAGGCGTGCATCGTGACGAACCTCGCGGCGAGCGTGGGGGGTCTGACGTGGATGCTTTGGGATTACCGACTCGAGAAGAAGTGGAGCGCGGTGGGCTTTTGTTCGGGCGCGATTGCGGGGCTGGTGGCGATCACGCCCACGAGCGGGTTCGTGGGGAGCCCGGCGGCGGTGCTGTTCGGCGTCGCGGCGGGGACGATCTGCAATTTCGCGACACAGCTCAAGTTCTTCTTCCACTACGATGATGCGCTCGATGTGCGTCCCCTCCCCTCCCCTTCCTACCCCCTTTGAGTTGGTGCTAACTTCCCTTAGATCTTCGCCTCGCACGCGATTGGCGGCGTGGTCGGCAACGTCCTCACGGGAATCTTCGCACAAAAGTCCGTCGCGGCCTTCGACGGCGTCTCCGTCATCGGCGGCGGCTGGCTCGACGACCACTTCATCCAGCTCGGCTACCAGATCGCGGACTCCGTCTCAGGCATGTCCTACTCCTTCGTCATGACCACGCTCATCCTCTGGGCCATGCACTTCTTCCCCGGCGGCTATCTGGAATTGAGGTGTCCAGAGGAGAGCGAGATCATCGGGATTGACGACGCGGAGATGGGCGACCACCAGGAGAGGAAGGCGAGCAGTGAGGGGAGCAGGGCGGACGAGAAGGACGGAGTCAGCGAGACGCCGCTCTGATGTCCTGCGCTTGTTAGACGTGTACGGTGGTGGTGGTTGGGCTGCTTGCTTGTTTACATGTTTTTCTGATATATTCTAGCCGTGCTTTTTTCGTTTTAATTCGTTCTTTTAAATTTTATCCATTCGTGGCTGCTAACAAGACGGCTTCTACGTATTGCTTTGCCTGCGCTGGACAACTTGGATGTTCATCATTTACTCGTGGAAGGACTTGGCAGTTTGTTGGCAAGTACTATGTCGTTTGCTTGAGCTCAGAAAGAAGCGCCCTATCTTAAGCTTGCTCTTCCGAGTCTCCCGTCGCGCAAGAGGCAGTCTGAAGCTCCCCGAACATGCACTTCCACATCTTTGGCAAGCCACACAATCTGCCTCAGCATCCAGCAAATGCTATATATTGACTGCGACACAATGAATCGGCCGTTTCTCACTGCTCAGTTCGCGCTCTTGGGACAGATCTATTCAGATGGCAACCTTCTGGCTGGATCATGTTGACCGCTGCTATCTAACTAACAGCATTCCCAGAACGTACGGCCCAAGCCGCGAATGCATTAGGTTGCATGCTGTACTGGACATAACGGAAATGTAATACCGCCTATACGTATAAGGCGCTCAAGGGTCTTTGAACATGAGGCAATAGCTATCTTCGACGACCATCATCCACCATGTCTTCGATCCTCACCTCTGCTCCACCTAGCCCTCGTGCCTCGTCGCTGATCGACTCAAATGAGCTTGAGCAGCCCGCGGGTCAAGCCAAAATTGGACAAGAAGCCAAAGGCACAAGGCATTCACAATACAACTTCAAAGATGGGAATGTGGTCTTCTTGGTCAGTTAATGTTCGCATCGCCCCTGCAGATGTATCCTTAAACGCATCTTGCCAATAGGTTGACGAGGTGCTCTACAATGTCCATCGCTACTTCTTCGAGCGAGACTCTGCCCACTTCGGTTCCGTCCTGGAGAGCGCCCAAGAAAGCGAGGAAACGAGCCCAATCGTGTTAGCAGATGTCAGCTGCAGTGATTTTGATGAATTTCTCGCCATCCTTTATCCCACGTAAGCGCACACCTGGATCCATCTGGGCGACTCTATACTAAACACGCTGCTATCAATCAGCGACTTCCGCCACCCCGCGGAAAAGACCACGGCCCAATGGACGTCGATCCTCCACCTCGCAGCAAAATGGGGCTTCGAGAGCATCCAACTCCTCGCCATCGACAACCTGACGGCAAGCGCCATTCCCGTCGACAAGATCGTCCTCGGCCGCCGGTACGGCATTTCGGACTGGCTCCCCGGAGCGTACGAGGCGGTCTGCTCACGCGCAGATCCATTGACGATTGAAGAGGGGATGAAGTTGGGCATGGAGGATGCCATCAGGATCTCGGCTGCGAGGCAGGTATATGGGTGTGCCCAGGCCCGCTATGAGACGAAGCATCTCTTGGAGGATATGGGGGATATCTTCGGGTTGGAAATGCCTACCGAAGAAGTGGGCGGCGGCTCCGCGGATGCTGAAGAGAATGATATCAAGGACCTGGAGGACCAGATCGTGGCGGTGCAAGCAGAATTCGCAGCTCTTCCGACAGCCATAATCACTTGCGGTCGCCATCCTAAACACGGTCAGGATACTTGCCTTCTCAATGAGAAAACTTCCTGCGCTGGGTGTCTCGCACGAAGAAAAACACACGAGCCAGCCATAATCGCTTGTGATCGCAGTGCTTGTTGGGGTCAGGATAGTTGCCTTCTCAATGGCGATAGAACTTCCTGCGCTGGGTGTCTCGCACGAAGAGAATTACCCGGGCGGCGACTCAAGCAGGAGGAAGAAGCCAAAGAAAGGTGTCTGGCAGATCTCAGAGAGAAGCGCGATGGGAAGCCACGGGACAGGCTCGCCAGGGAGCAAGAACGGATGTCCCTCTTCCGGTAATCACCATCAAATTGTAATCTCGAGTGTTACCAGTTTGATGTTGCACTTCTTTTGCCCTCTTTGTCCATCTATATGCACTTTCAACTTTAGGATCATGGAGTGAATGATCCTTTAATCTATTGACCTTTCGAAGCCCCCATTCCAAGGTTGATAATATTGCGCAATTTTATGGTACATACGACTGGGTCGGGCGTCATTTTTCATGCCCCGTCTGAAGACCATCTCAATAACCTAATAGCTTTCAATTAGCCTGGTGGCCACCTCCGCCTCCGTCCCAGCGTCCATAGCCTTACTAAGTGTCTGCCCATTGCCCTCAGCACTTAATGCCTCATAATAAAAATCTATAGTTTGGAAGATGATGTGGGAATAAAAGGAATCATAGGATGGTCCGGGGAAATCGGGGGAAGCAGGCCGCGGGGACGGTACTAGCAACCAGATGGTTGGTCTTGGAGACAGACGAATTGGTACCCTTTTTGCTATCTCGAAAACCAACCATCCATCCCAGAAGACTTCCCAAGGGGGCCTTATAGACGTGGTGGCGAGTTCTCGGGGTCCTGGCAGCCATGCTTTTGGCAGTTGATGCCCAATATTATTGTTTCAGACGCCCCTTCGATGTTGCAACCTCCAGCTTGCAGTTATCGGGTACTCTTCTCTGGCAGTTGGAAACTTGGGCAAAACAGACAAGGTAGCCAGATATCCGTAAGGCGACGTGGGACAGTAAACTTTATCAAAACAATAATCGCTTCCGATATGACTTGTGGACGGCCAGGACTCCCGTCGAAACGATAGGTGATTCCCCACAAGAATTGCAAACACATTGACCCAAACCCCGCAGACATAATAAAATAGTAAATAAATAATCCTCACTAAGCCCAGTGTGAGATATAGAATGCAGTCGTTTACACGAACCCCAGTCGACACTGTAGATGCGTCCAACGGACTCGGCCGCGAATCTTGTGAACAGCGACGGGGTCATGGCGAGGTCACCCCACCCAGCACAACCAGCGCACCTGTCGGTGATGGTGGCTTGGACGTTCACACCGCCGTCTGTGATGCAAGGAGAAATGTTAGCGGGAGCGATGGTAGACATGTGCGAGAGCGGCGGCAACGCACAGGAGATGGAGATGGGCCGGTTGCAGAGAACGTTGGTGTTAGGGTTGCCGGGGGAGGTCTCGCTACAAACCATGGCCGGTGTCATTTGACAATCGTGTGTTTTATGAAGCCATATACGCACGTGTAACTGTCGAAGAGTGCCTCGGAGATGGCAACAATGTAGTCGGTGTCGACGTTGTAGACTCCGCAGGCGCCGAGACCGGTCTCGAAGAAAGTACCCAGACCATTGATGGAATGGTGAGCTCCAGGTGGATACTAATAAATGCAAGGGATTGATCTCACCGTCTCCAACCTCAGACTGGGCCTCCACCAGTGTGGTGGTGGCGGCGAGGACAAGGGCAACAGTGCGGCAGGAGAAGAACATGATTGGTAGGCGGTTGAGAAGGAAGTGAGTATGGCTCGAAGGTGATAATATGAATGGGAGGATGCAGATAATACAGCTGAACGCCGCCAGAATTTATACTCGAGCTGCCACCGTCTGAATGGATGAAAATTTACCCAACCAAAGCCCAGAGCACTGGCGACAAGAAAGAACTGAGCATGTTGCCCATCCAGAATCTGCTGGCAAGGTACCGACAGTAATTGCTGCAATGCTGGTGGCATCAGCAGCTCGGGGGCTGTGGCCACGGCCGTGATGCGGCCGGCGAACAAGACTTGTTAGAGGTGCAGCGGACACGGGCCTTTCATAAAGTACTCTCCCTCTTTGGGGACACAGCAAGCGTAAACGTGCGACGGTGATAGAGATATCCCTCCCAATAAACAGAGTGTGTCCAGCAAACATACAGAAAATTCCAACATTGCACAAGTTCAGCCATTTGCGACACACGCAAAGACCGCGAACGCCGTCAGGAGCTGGTCAGGAGATCTAGTTTGAAAAGAAAACAGCGCCCATATGCTCAGTGTGAAGCATTTTGCCAACGCTTATGGTCATAGAACATACAGAGAGAAAGCGTAGAGTATTGAGCAGGACGTGACACCATGTTCATCAGACATTGAACGTGCTGGCACACTTTTGATGGCTGTTGCTGGGGGCCGCTGGTAAACAAGCCTAAACAAGCTTGGAATTGCCATTTTAGGCACTCAACGCTGACGCCTCTCACAGAAAACCACCAGTTGCCCACGCGGTTATCCTCTGCGGTCCCCAATTGCTACTACTTGCCCTCGACGTTCACTGTGGGGAATTGGCTCCCTTCATTTCCTGGCTCAAGTCTCTACCATCATGCCGCTCGTATTCCGGGGGCTGAGAAGTGTTTGCTCGGAACACTGGTGCTGACAAGCTGTAGCACAACTGTAGCCTGCCATTGCAACTTTAGATCCTTGCATCTCGGTGCAATGAGAAGAAAGCTCTGCTTCGCTGCCATCCCCGTGCCGCTCTGGTGAATTCCATCCAGCCGATTATATTGACTCCTTTTATTTAAGCATTGGGCTTGCTCAGCCTGAACATTCTTGGCTTCTGCTTGGCTTCTTACTATATCACGCTCGAAGTTCGGAGTCTACACCAAACATGATCACGAGCTCATATGGGGAGATACTAGATGCCTACATGTGCACTTCTTATGGGCGATATGTTTCACCTAGAGCATACAGGCCAAATACGCGCGCTGTTTTCTTTTCGAACTACATCTCCTCACGGCGCTCGTGGTCTTTGGGTGTGTCGCAAATGACCGAACTTGTGCAATGTAGCAATTTTCTGTATGCATCAGGAAAAAATAACCATACCACGTACCCCCATATTGTCGATGTAGTGATCATAGCGGCATTGAACGGTCCCTGTTTTGTTGGTGATATTGTTGCCGGGGTCAACTTTGTTGCCCATCATTGTGCTGTATTGTCAGCACCGGGGAATATATTGTCGCTATTGCAGCATTGCATGGTTACCAATATTGGCAACTGTAGACTACATATCTGATGTCAGTGCTCTGTAATATATATATCTTTTTGATAGCACATTTGGGCTCCCACAAATGCTAGGCAGTAAACATATCACATTGAATGAATTGCAGAATCCGAAGTACAAGTATGCTATTCGAGCTCGTTTTCCCCATCCTCCATTTCACTGTCAGTCTCGCCTGTTCGACCTTCAAGCTCTTGGTGGGCTCGCTGTATAGCTTCATTGGTGACACCAGCTTCCTGTAAGGCTGCAGCTCCTCCAGCGCTTCGACTGTAACATTAGGATCAGCATGCTACATTAGGTAAGAATGATATGATAAAGACTTACAGTGCACGATTAAATAGCTTCATGCGAATGTTAGCAATCACCGATGGGTTGCCAGCCTCCCATTTCTTGAGGCTTTCGAGGTGACCCTTGTAACACTCACAGCCAGCTTTCTCGTTGAAGATGGCCTGCTCAAAGGTGCCTGTGCTCCACTCATCGAGACAGAACTCGACCTAGATAGGATGTCAGTATGTATCAATATAGCTGAAGGGGGCCACGAGCTTACCACAGTAAAGATGGCAGCGAGGGTGACAAGCGAGATGGGCTTGAAGTAATTAGAGAACTTGACACCATCGTCATTCTTGTTGGCGAAATATGCAACGTGCAAGATGTTGGAGACAATCTTGTGCTGTGCAAAGCCCTTGCGCTCTTCCGGGTCCTATGACTAATAAGTATGAGGATGTCACGAGAGCGAGCTGCACACCTTGTGATGAAACACACCATCCTCAACAAGCATCCCATACCGCTGCTTGTTCTTCTTGATTGTCTTGCTCTTTTCACTGATGATGAACCCGTATGTTGAGGTGATCTTGGGACGAACATGCCCGAGAAGTATACTGCGAGTGTTTGAGCATCGAGCACGAATCTGTAGATAAAGATTAGAATGAAGTAGGTAAGCACAATCTTGACTCACTAGACCCGAGATTCTGTCAATATACTCGTACTCGCTGCCCAGCTTCCTGCACTGCTCTTCAAATATAGACGTGCACCACTCTAGTTGCACATCGAGCTCCGGATAAAGGTCCTTGGTAGCGACATGGATCATGAACTCCTTCGAGCTACAGATGATGATGGAGTAGCCAGCAGCATCGTAGTCGCCAGCCTTCGGACGTGAGCTCATGGGAGCCACACCATTCTTCCACTTGAGCATCTTCTTGTGAGGTGGCTCAGCCTCCGAGGTGGCAGGGCCAGGCGAAGAGCTCGGTGCTGGACGCTTCTGTGTCGAGCGTGTTGGTGATCGTGAACGTCGCTCAGGGGTGCTTGGCTGACGGTTGTTGGGGCAAGAGGTGCGTGTCCCTGGGGCAGATGAGCTGACACGAGGGGTTAATAAATGAGAGTGGTGCATGGGTGACTCGTACCTGTCTCGGTTGTGGCCTCGGTTACTCTTTGATTTGCTAGGATTGGCAAGCCGTAAGGTGAGCGGGCGGGCTGGGCTTGCGCTGGTAGTACCCAAGGATCTCATCTGTTGAACCAGCACTTAGCAGCCAGTACGAATATGAACAAATAAATGCTTACCTACCGCGTTGGGAAACGAGGTCATCACCGACTCGTCCTCATCGGAGTCTTCGCTTTCAGGACCAGACTCGGAGTGGGTAGAGAGGTTTTGAGATGGTTTTGATTCTAGAAGATCAGTTATCAATGTGTAGGCGACCATTGAGCCTTTTGGCTCACTTTCTGCGACAAGCATCTTTTGAAGGGCTTTCAGCTGTTTCTTAAGCTTCGCATTCTCCTTTTCACCATTCTCTTTCTCTACGGGGATCATAAGCATTTTTACAGAAAAATTAAATGGCCATTTACCAGCAGAGCCTCGCTTGCTAGAAGCAACACCACGTTGTGTCGCCTCTGAGGCTTTGAGGATTAGTGTGGGATCGGGATTGTCTCGTGTCTTGGTATGCTTCTTCTTCTGGCTCCGCTCCGGTGGAGGGTCCTCTTCGTCACTCGAGTTCGGAAAATCGAGGTCTGACATGAAAGATATGAGAAAGGGGGAAGCAAGAGGGAGAATTTGGCGCGTCAAGATCAGTGGAAAATTGTAATGGTGTCAGGAACTGACTCACCACATCGTTTAGGGGAGGTAATTGGTACCTCTGTGTCGCGTTGCAAAAAATCATCCTATCCCATATCACTATGCCGTCCTGCAAAATCTGTGGCAAATCTGTCCCTACAACCAAAGGCCTTCGCTTTCACATTGTGCAGCGACAACAATGTCGAGAGGGTATGTGCAGCATGGCCCGCCATCGTGCTCCTGTTGCACAAGAAGCCAACTCTGTCAAAGACGACCTGCATTCGTCAGACGAATCCTTAAACTCCGATGATCAGCACAACTTTGACTTACCTGATGGCCTGGACCCTCCCTTGGTTGACTTTGATGTACCACGGAGCTCTCCAACACCAGATCCACCCCCAGATCACCCACCAGATCACCGAGCTCGAGTTGAGGATGTCGAGGATGAGGACGAGGAGCCCACCCAAGACCATGTCCCACATACAGAGGACTATCCACGACCAGCAGGTACACGCCTCCGCAGAGGAGAGTGTCACTTTGAGCAAGTGAAACGAGAGCAAGAGAGCAAGCAGCGGGGATCATGGGCACCGTTTGAAGACGAAGAAGAATGGGGGCTGGCTGAATGGTTGTTGCTGAATGTGGGACAGAATGCAACAGACAAGTTTCTCAGATTACCAATCGTAAGCAATCAGAATTCAATTGAATAGAGACGACAGCGGAACCTAATTTTACATACGGATGCGAAATCGGACAATGCCATCATTCAAGAACAAACGAGCATTCTATAAATGTGTGGATACGCTGCCACGGGGGCCCGGCTGGTCTTGTGAACAGTTTGAGCTGGTTGGTGATGTCCAAGACGAGCATGGGCAGTTCCGGACAGAGACTTTGCAGCTGTGGAAGCGTGATCCTGTCGACTGCATTAAGGAGCTAGTTGGGAACCCGGCATTCAAAAACAAGATGAAATTTGCTCCCGAAAGGGTCTACGAAGATAAGGGCAAGACACGTGTATATAGCGAGACCTGGACAGCAGATTGGTGGTGGGAAATTCAGGTAAGTGTCGATATTGAGCTCATTCTTGAACGGCACTGACAGAACTTACATATAGGATAAGCTCCCAGATGATGCTACAATTGTATTGGTCATCATCTCCTCCGACAAGACACATTTGTCTAACTTCTCCGGTGACAAGTCCGCATGGCCTGTTTACCTCACCATCGCCAACATTGACAAGTCCACCCGCCGGCAAGCATCGGCGCGTGCCAACATTCTCATCGGCTACATTCCAGTATCTAAACTGGAATGTTTCGAGCACAAAAGGACCCGCCAATTCCAAGGATACCAGATATTCCACAGCTGCATGCACTCTCTTCTTGCCCCTCTAAAAGCTGCTGGCGAGGCTGGCGTTGAGATGGTATGTTGTGATGGCTGGGTCCGGCACGTATACCCCATCCTCTGCGCATATGTAGCCGATTATCCCGAGCAGTGCTTAGTGGCGTGCAACAACGAGCGTCGCTGCCCTTGTTGCCTTGCCGGTAACGAGAATCCTCTTGGCAGCCCCAAACAGAGTGCCCCGCGGACACAGCCGGCAGTTCTCCAAGCAATGGCCGACATGACCAGCCTTGGGACATCCGAATACTTTATCAAGCAAGGGCTGCGCCCTACTAATCCATTCTGGGCGGAGCTTCCCCATTGCGACATTTTCTCCGCTTTTACACCCGACATCTTGCATCAACTCCACAAAGGCGTCTTCAAGGACCATGTGGTGAAGTGGGCTACCGAGGCACTCAATGGACTTGCAGAGACAGCCCATGCTGGGAAGTTAGAAATTGACCGACGCTTCCGCGCTATGCCATATGGGACCGATCTTCGACACTTCAACCGGGGCATCTCGCTCATCAGCCAGTGGACGGGCACCAAATATAAAAACATGGAGAAAGTTTTTCTAGGAGTGCTTGCTGGCCAGGCCGAACCTGGGCTCATTCGAGTTGTCCGTGCCACCCTTGATTTCATCTACTATGCTCACTTCAAATCACATACCCTCGATTCCCTGCAAAAACTCGACCAGGCTTGGTGCGAGTTTCACACTTCCAAGCAATACTTTGTCAAGAACGGTGTGCGCACCCACTTCGACATTCCCAAAATCCACTCCATGTCCCACTATGTCGCTTCTATTATCTCCCGTGGATCAGCTGACGGCTTCAGCACCGAGAGCCCAGAGCGCTTACACATCGACTTCGCTAAATCAGCATACCGGGCCACCAACAAGAAGAACTACATCAAGCAGATGACAAAGTGGCTTACCCGCCAGGAGTCATGCAATCGCTTCACCACTTACCTACAATGGGCCGCACCTGGCTACGTCGGTGAAGTTTCATTTGTCTCAGAGAGCAAGCCAGCCGAAGATGATGATGAGGACGACGAGGACGAATCACGGGACGACCTTGACAGCCCGGAGCAGCTTATTCGCAACAAGACTGGGTATTCCATCGCGAAGCAACCTGCTTACCCTCGCCTTCCCATTCACGACATCATTGAGCAATTTGGGGCTGCTGATTTTCTTCCCGCCCTCATCAAGTATCTTCGCCCACCCACTCGTAATCGCCTACCCATCCCCACCCCCACTCTCACAACCAAAATCTCACTGTACAAATGTTTCACTGCTCTCATCCCACCCGCCCCGCAAGTCACAAAGTCTGTCACTAAAGATGTCATCTGCGCGCGCCGCGAAGTCCCCGCCCGTGGAACCACTCTTGCCGTTCCTGCTCGGTTTGACACGGTCTTGGCAAGGCAGACTGAGGACGACACTGATGTTGAGCATCCTCTTGATGGTACGTGTTTCCATTTTCACCAAGGCGTTGTGTTTCTAATCTATTCTATTGAAGGCCTGACTGTGGGCCAGGTGCGAGCCATTTTTCAATTACCCGAAGAGTTTGGGTCGCAATGTCATCCCCTGGCTTACATTGAATGGTTCACCCCCTTGCAAACTCGTGTCCCCGACCTGGAAATGTATCGAGTCTCGCGCTCAACTCGAATGCGCCGCCGCCGCGCAACCATCATCCCAGTATCTCAAATCGAGCGCAGCGTTCATCTGATCCCTGAATTCGGAAAGCGTATGGACACCACTTGGACTACTCACAATGTCTTAGAGAAATGCAAGAACTTTTTCATCAACCCTTATCTTCGTCACTTAGATTTCGTATTATTTCGCTATCTTACATAGTCCAGCATAATCTAGCGTAGAACTACAACAAATAACTTCGTGATATCTATTGAATCATGGGTCTTGGTGTTTAGAGTCGCACCGGCTGCGAGGGGCCGCATGGGACGTGCAGCGAGGTCAAACGCACGCGGGCCCACCAGGTCAGGCTGGATCGGAAATAGGAGGGTGTGAGCGACGAGGGAATGGTAAGGCACAAGCAACACGGCTTACTTCTGCGTGACACCATTTTCAAATTCAAAGTCGGGTTGAGATCGCGGCGGCGGCGAGCTCGAGCTCGAGCGTGCGGCGCTGCGCGCGCGGAAGTCTATGCAGGGGGCGTCAGCAGTGTAATCAGTTCATGGGGTGGGGGACTCACCCAAAGCGCCCGCGGCGGCATCACAACGAGTGGTGAATCGCTGGTGCTCAAGGACACATCCACGAAGTGAGCTCGAGGTAGATGACGTCGGAACTGGATGGATGTGTTTCAACTCCAGCGTCATAGATCACCTGATTGAATGAACTCACTAGTACACTGTCGTCGACGGCCTATGAGCGCTGTTGGAGCTGCAGGACAGCGTGCGGCGGGCATGGTGATGCGCTCGCGCGGCGCAGGGCGACGGATGGTGGGCGAGGTGCGGTGCAGCAGACACCAATTTGACCGTGCAGGGCCGGGTTGGGCCCACGCGCAGTTGCTCGAATGTCTACGGCAGCCGCAGCGCGAAACTCGTCATATGTGATCAGCGCCACACAATGCCTGCCGCTCGCACAATGTCGTGTCGCTCGCCGGCCTCGAGTAGGTGAGACTGGCGGCAGCTAATGGCCCCGAGCTGGCCAAATGGCCAGCTCGGGGTCTGTATGACCCATCGCAAGGGGTCGCGACTTGCGTGGAGGACACTTCGAATGGCGGGTGAGCAGCTGAGCATGGGGTGAGCATGGGGCGAACTCACGAGTGGCGGCGGCTACGGGTTTGCGGAGAGACTCGAAACCTCAGGCACACCTGCGCTTCGCGGGGCGCTTATGGTAAGACACCACAGTGCAAGCACAAAGGAGCCATGGCAGCGCCCAGATATGTAGACGGTCGGCGAGGCGAGCACGAGTGAAGCGAGTTCGAGGACGGCAGCGAGACTGGAAGGATCAAAGAAAAACTCGGAAGCAATACCTTGGATTGGTGAATGGGAATTTTCATTCACCGATCCACCGTACTGCTTCCGAGTTTTTCGTCTTGATCCGCGTCCTGCGTGCCCACAATGCCTTCAAGTCTCGCCGCATTTCTTCCGTGCTATGCTCTGGCCCCACCTCACCTCCCCGCCTCATCCTCCAAATCACCGCACGGCCAACCAGTTATCAAAAAAATTCATCGGCCTGGCTGGCCCAACCCCTTTCTCCCTGATGAAGCCTCGGATGACCGGTTCACCATAGGAGTGGAGACCCGACGCGATCGTTATGTGATTGTTGTGCATCTGCGTGGGTTTTCCTTGGAAAACATGTAAGTGGCCAATTCAAGTCGCTTATTTGCCTCGCTGACCCATGTGCACTGGCATGCAGTTGGATCACTTCATGTGATCGAGATTCAGGCCTAGCCCTGCACATTATGGCCAATTCATGGTTGGCTGGCCATGGTCGCTTTGAGCGACGCATCTCATTCGCTCGAGACGCGCAACTGGGTAGTGTTTGGTCGGAATTTACCACCAGCACCGGCGTGCTCACTGTCGTTGTACCACGGCGAAGGGCTTTAGTTTGATATATCTATTGTACTTATGATACTGCCGTGGACCTAATTTTTGTTTATTGCTCAAAATGTATATGCCTACTTGATGCTACAGTGATAATGTTCCAAATTATAGAGTGCTACAATCCTGTGATCAAGCCGCAGCGGCTCGTCCTTCCCTATCAAAGTGATGTTGTGGTATATAGTGAATGTATATCTCGCACGATATATTTGCATCAGTAGACCACGTCCGCTTGAGTGGAACCATTATTGCTCACATTGTGATCCGCAGCAACAATGTTGCACAATGGCATCTACAGCGTCATACAGTGGTGCTTGCGGGTACAATACCGCCCACAGGGTTGCTGCAGGCCGCAATATAACATTTCGTGTTTCCTGATGTGTTTGCTGGACACACTCTATTTCTTGGGAGGGATATATACTGTACCATTTCGATCGATTCGTAGGTCACAGGTCACAGGGGCCTCCTACGAAATCGAAAATCGGTCGTGGTCACAGGTCACAGCAGATTTTGCCGAAACTCGATAATAAGTCACACCAAAACGTCAAAATCGCTATAAAATCGCTAAAATCGCTCAAAATCGCCCCTAAACCGCTGGAAATCAAAGAAAAACCCGCGAAACGAAGGACACAGACAGTGTGGAAACCCGAACTTGCGAAATAAGTCAAAAATATTAGCTACGAAGCTTATTGAAGCCTGCTGAGCTCAGTAGTATAACAGTGTTTCAAAATTTCAACTCAGGACAAATTTCTCAAATGAATCAGGAGCAAGTTATATATTAAATTACACTGCTATGCGAAGTACGAAGCGGTTGGGTGAAGCAGTGAAATGATTTGCGTGACGCGTTCGCCGTGCCACACAATTATACGAACCACGCAGTGCATGACGAGATTCAATTCTCATCGCGCTCGCCGCTGGTGGCCACTTTTGCTATCATCAGTTCCTATATTTCCGAGGCGTGAAAGTTTCGGTAGACGGCATTGTCCCAAGTAATTAGGGCATGGGTTGTGTCTGGTTGAGAAAAATTTCCGCCGCGGGCGGCGGCTTACCGAAAATTTGATGATGTCACAGCATATCTGACTCCTTACGGATTATACGAACCTATAAAACGGGTCACGGTCACAAGGGTCATACGAATCGATCGAAATGGTACAGTATATTACCGTCGCAAATTTACGCTTGCTGTGTTCCCAAATACTACTAGTGCTAATTACTCGTCCCCCACAACTTACCCATTACCTACATGTTGACAGTCGATTCGCGGTACACGAAGATGCAACAACGAGCACGTTGTGGCGCATTAAAGCTGGCATGTGACCACATTGCATCCGATTTTGAGGTACGGCTTCGCACGCGCCATTAGCGCGAGAACTACCTCTGAGGCCAATCTCGGTGGCCTAATAATTTTCAATCAGCCTACCGCCTCAGCCTCCTTCCTAGCATCCATAGAGTGTCTGCACATTGCTGTCTACACTTGATGGGCCTCGAAATAAAAATCCAATATAACCAATGGCTTACCTTGTTTAGGCTCAAATAACTCCCCACCACCTCTTCTCCCAACACCGGCGCCTGCAGCGCCTTTCTCGACTCGTCCAAGTTCAAGGACATTCGCCTGGTAATCCCCGCCTCCCTGCGCGCTGCGGCATCCATCTCTGCTGCGGAGAGCGCGCTGCAGTCCGCGTGCGTGAGCGACTGCTGGGTCTTGACGCCCAGCGTGCCGGCGCCGAGGATGCTGGCGAGCGCACGTTGGGTTCTTCTCCGGCCTGCTGCGGAGGAAGAACGCGCTGTCGATGATATATCTCAGCATGATGACACTGGCGCAGTCGTGTCTTTCCAGGTGAGTGCAGACTCGCAATGCACGCGGGGCAGCGCTCATCCGACTGCAGTGGTTCTTCTGGGGCTTTTCGCTGGCGTTCAGCGAGACCGGCAGCGCGTTTATCGGTGACGTGAGTACGTATTCCCCGGCCATTTCTCAGTTGCTACATAGGCTCACCATCCTGCAGAGTACTTTGGCTTGAAGGGCGTGCTTGAGCAGCCCTCTATCGGCAGCACGCGCATCCCCTCCATCGTGTTCTGCGTCTACCAGCTCATGTTCGCCGCCATCACGTGCGTCCTCCCTCCCATTTCCCACTCCCTTTCGCCCCGCTGACCCCCCCTCCTAGCCCCATCCTCGCCATCGGCGCCGTCGCCGAGCGCTCCAAGCTCGGCCCCCTCATGGTCTTCGTCTTCGTCTGGTCCACCCTCGTGTACGACCCCATCGCCTGCTGGACCTGGAACTCCAACGGCTGGTCCTTCGTCCTCGGCGGGCTCGACTTCGCCGGCGGCACGCCCGTGCACATCTCCTCCGGCACCGCGGGCCTCACGATCTCGATCTACCTGGGCAAGCGCCGCGGGTGGGGCACGGAGCGCCTCGCGTACAAGCCGCACAACACGAACTACGTCGTGCTCGGGACGGTCTTCCTCTGGTTCAGGTGGTTCGGGTTCAACGGCGGCTCGGCCTTGTCCGCGAATTTGCGGGTGGCGCAGGCGTGCATCGTGACGAACCTCGCCGCGAGCGTGGGCGGGCTGACGTGGATGCTGTGGGACTACAGGCTCGAGAAGAAGTGGAGTGCGGTGGGCTTCTGCTCAGGCGCGATTGCGGGGCTGGTGGCGATCACGCCCGGGCGGTGCTGTTCGGCGTCGCAGCGGGGACGATCCGCAATTTCGCGACGCAGCTCAAGTTCTTCCTCCACTGCGACGATGCCCTCGATGTCTGGAGGGCGCGGTGGGGGGTGGAAGAGAGCCGATGCATCATGTGCACCACCAGGAGAAGAAGGCGAGCAGCGAGGGGAGCAGGGCGGACGAGAAGGACGGCGTCAGCGAGACGCCACTCCGATGTCCTGCGCTTATGCCTTATTGCATTTCGGCGCGTCGCATAGAGATGTACGGTGGCTGTTGATTGTTGTTGGTCTGCTTGCTTGTTTACATGTTCTTCTGATATATTCTAGCCGTACTTTTGTCGTTGTAATTCGGTCTTTTAAATTTTATCCATTCGCGGCTGCTAATAAGACAGCTTCGACTTATTGCTTTGCCTGCTTTGCCTACGCTGGACAACTTGGGTGATGCTCGATTAAATTTATTTCTGGAAGGACTTGGCAGTTTGTTGGCAAGCACTTGTGAGCTCCGAAAGAAGCGCCGGTGCCGGTGTCGTATCTTGCTCTTTGCTCCCATCCTGTTACGCAAGAGGGAGCCCGACGCACCCCAAACATTCGCTTCCGCATCTTTGGCAAGCCGAACACAGTCTAAGCATCCGGCAAATACTCTGTATTGACTGCAATGCGATGCATCAACCGTTGCTCGCTGCTCAGTTCGCGATATGCTCATGGGACAGATCTGTTCAGACAGCCATTCTTTGTCTCTGGATCTTACTGGCTGAATCATGCTCACTGCTGTTCTCTAACCAACGGCCTTAGTCCCGGAACGTACGGCCGTGAATACTTTTGGTTGCATGTTATCCTGGACATAACGGATATGGAATACCGCCCATACGTATAAGGCCCTCAAGGGTCATTGAACATGAGGCAATAGCTATCTTCGACGACCATCATCCACCATGTCTTCGATCCTCACCTCTGCTCCACCTAGCCCTTGTGCCTCGTCGCTGATCGACTCAAATGAGCTTGAGCAGCCCGCGGGTCAAGCCAAAATTGGACAAGAAGCCAAAGGCACAAGGCATTCACAATACAACTTCAAAGATGGGAATGTGGTCTTCTTGGTCAGTTAATGTTCGCATCGCCCCTGCAGATGTATCCTTAAACGCATCGTCGACTCTAGGACTACCGTAGGAGGTACGGGTTGAAGTAGGGGAGAAGTTAGCAGTTACCTAGCCGCGCACTCGTCTGGCGGAGCATGCGAGGCCCCTCGGTCAGGCTCTACGGCATGGCCGCGGGCTCCTGCTAGAACAGCTGCCCTTACCGCGAACGGCAGTCGAACAGCTACCGCTCTTCGACCTGCGAGAGCTTCGGGGTAAAACGTCGCTCCACCTCCTAGCTTCAGGTAACTCGGCACCAGAAGAGGCGTCCCGCCGCCTTCAGCGACTAACTATGGTCGCACAAATCGTGTCTCCGCGGGTCTACCTAGGTCCACACGCGAATGCACCCTATTTCTTACCGCTCTTTAAGCAGCTTTAGTGACGTCAACTGTAGCCTGTTGCGCTAACCCGAGCAAAGCAGCCGAGGAACCCGCGAGAGATCCTACCTTGCCTTCACCCGTCTCAGCGCGAGCTTCTTCATCGCTACCTGTAACATCTCGTGGAGCAGTTGGATAACCGTT